>JAPDSC010095295.1:81114-96036 GCA_026290005.1 Latrodectus geometricus | reverse complement strand
ATATATATATATATATATATATATATATATATATATATATATATATACGTCAATATAATAAGTATTCGATCCAAGTTTTATCCTCAAGAAGTAAACTTTTAGTTAAGAATTCAATTTTTCATATCATTCAGAGCTAATTTTCTTATACATGAAACTTGGCAAAAAAAAAAAAAATCTTTTTCTGAAAATTTAAATGTTGAATAAACCTTAAATTAACACAAACATTAGATCAATTTTTCTTAAAACTGAAAAATCACCTGCTTGTCATGAAACTGAGGTCGAAGTCGAAGAATTTATTCCCTTGAGTCTTTCGAATCTCTATTCTATAAGATACGTAGAAAAAGAGTTCACGAAATACAAATAAATCTAGCAATACAAAAAAATATAACAAATTTATTAATGATATAAAATTTTAGAACTTGTCAAATTAAAACTAAATTTAAAATTAAAATCAAATGTAAAACATAATATTTACATTTATTAAAACATTACGAAGAAATCTTGAAAAAAATCTTATCCAAGGTGCATATTCTAGAATTCTTTTAATAATGAAATCAATTAATTAAAAGTTACAGAAACAGTCGATGCTTAAGATATCTTTATGTGAGAGAATGTAATACCATATTAAAAGTTTTTATGTATGTAAAATTTGTAAATACAAGTCAAATCTAAAATGTATTTTTTAAATCTGCTCTGTAAATTTATTATAGATATATAAGGAAATTCTTTAAAAAATACTAAAAAAAGTTATTTAATGCAATGCAGCGAAAGAGTAAATATCAATATACTAATCATACATACGTTTTAAAAGGCTCTTATGGAAATAATTATAGAAATGATAACTTCCACTAGGTGATACTAAAAACGCATTTATTTAAAATAAATTTTCAGACGATTATTGATTTATAAGCTGAAAAGTTATATCAAATTTGAGTCAAATATGAATTTAATGTCTGTCAAACGTGACAAGTTACGTTTTGGTAAATACGTTTGTTAAATATTGTCGAAATTTTTTTTATTGAAATTCCGATTCGACGCATTTACTGTTTTCCGTGAGGATTCGATAGGAAAAAAAATATTGACTTTTCTATTTAAAATATTCCATAATTCGTTGAATACATTTTTACAAATATCATTAACAAAAAGAAAAACACAAATTATACCAAAAGAGAATCCTCAGTTAAAATAATAGTACATGGAATCTTGTCTTTTTAAAAGATAGAAAATGTAATGAATTTTTTTGTCATAAATTTAATAAGGAAAAATATTTTAACTGCTATTATATTTTTGCTGAAAATATATATACGAAGCGAATCATTCATATCAGACATCTTCGATTTCTTTGAAAAAATTATAAAAATACATCAGAAAGCTTGTTGAAACTCCTTTTCTTTTCTATTTGGAAAAATGCAGGTTGTTATAGAGTTATGAGTGGTCTTCTTAAGTGAAAAATATTTGCTAATAAAGCTCCTACAACAGAATTTTCAAAATAAGATAATCCTAGTCTTTGGAAGTACCGAAATCAATTTAATTTAAGTGTTATAATTTCAATCAAAGTTATGAGGCAAATATTAAAACTTATATTTTATAGAGTCATTTATATCGTCTATTTTGACATTATAATATTTAATGTACAATTATCAATGATAATTTTGTAATTTCATTTTTCTTTAAAATAGACAATTATTTTAGATTTAGGGCAAACATTTTAATATCAAAATACAATCCTACGAAACACGTTTCATTATTAGATCAAATACAGATTTTAATGTAAATTATTTTATTAACAGTTTATTTAAAAAACAGTTATTAAAAATTCTCAGTATTGAAATGTATAATTTAATTGTGGTAATTACTATGAACAGAAATTTGATGTTATTGGAAAAAAGGATTTGCTGTCGCACATTCTCTGATAGTTTAAACATCTAAATATAATAGCAATAATAAATAGTTTCACAGATTATTATAACAAGCATAAGTATTATCGTTCGAACAAACTGATAATACACTCAAATTGTTTGTTTATAAAACGATTGTGGGTTCTCGAGATATATTATTATATTTAGTATAAAGTCTCAAACAATCTTCAAAAATTGTAAACACTTATAAGTATGTGTGTGTTATCACTCACGTTTATTGTGAATATTTAATCGGAAATGCGCAACGAATAACCTTACGAATGACATAGATAGGGAAGATAATCATTAAAACAAGAATTTTGCATTGATTATTTTAAAATGCTCATTAACCTTATTATGGTTCGAGATTATTGTAAGTGGTTGGTTTGGATAGATATATACGAAACATGTTGATAGTGTGGATAATAAATGAAATAAAATCCTTGCAATGATTATTTTAAAATGCATATTAACCTTATTGATTCGTGATTAGCTTAAGTGCTTAGTATAATGTAAATAGTATACAATTTATGCAGATGATAGTGATAGTAACTGAAAACGAACTACGTTTTATTTACTTGAAAATATCTGTTAATTTCTTGGATTGTCGTATGAAGTAAATCTTTCATGTATGGACATGTTCACATTTTATAGTGCATACATGAAATATTTGTTTCATTTCTACTATTTTGTTTTATATACTTAGTAAAAAAAATTAAATGTTGCTAGACTTATTTTTACAAAAATATGCTCTTACTAAGAAACTAAGCCACACCTACGAATATTGTCACATATATATTGAATTTCAGTAGAGGAATAGATGATCGAAATATCGGATCACTCAATAATATTCAGCATTACAATAAATGTATTATTAAATAAAAGTGAGCCATATCCATATATATATTAAGAGATTGAAACACATAATGAATTGTCATGAAGTTCTACCAATATTTGGAAATACTCTAAATCAATGAAGGAGAATTTGGAAATATTCTGAATCAATAGAATTTTTCAACCAGCATTTCTTTGAATATGTTTGGGCAGCAAAAGATTTGGGAACTAACCAGACTTTCAAAGTTCTTAATTTCTCGAGAATGTTAGACGTTGCTATTTTTGAGAAATACGATATCTAGCATATAAAGTTGAAATGTTGAACTTAGCATGGCAATGCCATGGGTGAAAAATATCGTCAATGAAAGCACTTCTAGACAATGGAAAACTTCATATCTAAAGTTGATTGAGTATCTCTCAGGAGACCTTTCTTCGAACATTCGCACCTGATGGTAATATTAAATCAAATTTAACGTTGATTCCTCATGATAAAGAACGTTAAATTCAACAGCTGATCATTTCATCTCTATATGTATCCCTAAATGATAGGATATAGAATAATTTAAGATGTAATAATTGGTGAGGAGTAGCTACTGAGTTACTTTATTAATCTCTTACGTGTTGCTACCCTGAAAAGTTCAGAGCCAGTGTCATGGCTCACTCTGTGTACTTTCTTTGTGTCCCATAATCGAACAGTAAGCAAATAATTTCAGTTTATTCAGGCAGTTTAGCTTTATCCCTTATGTTAGCCTATTTGTTATATATATCGAATGACTAGTATGCTTAAAGTTTCTTAGACGATACTTAATTCAGTGGCAAACAATGGCTCCCAACGCTACTAGGTATGCCTACTAGGTATGTCAGTATTGTATAGGTAGTATGTAAATCTGTACTTTATAAAAGTTTGATGCAATAATATACGAGGGTTACTCTGAAACTTTTGAGATACGCGCAGACTAGAATTTACAAAATAAAAATAACGGTTTAATTTTAAAATACAAAGTATTTTAACACAGAAGACAATTTTTTACTGACTTACTTCAACTTATTTAGCGTAGAATAAATTTTAAACAGAAGAGAAAATGGAGTTGACGTGAGAACATTTTCATGCGATGATTTTCTACGATTTTAAAGCAGCATTAAATCAAGAAGAATGCGTTCTACGGTTGCAATTAGCATTTTGTGATGAATCTCCAGCTCGTGCTACTGTATTCAGATGGTTTAGAGAATTTAGAAACGGTCTCAATTTTCTTCAGGATGAAGAACACACGGGAAGGCCGCCGTCGGCAGTAATCCCGGATAATGTGTCTGCCATACAAAAAATGTCAATGGATGATAATCGCTGTACCTATCAACTGATACATAAGGAACTTAACATTGGATCCGCAGCCAGCCATACACAAAATCATTCATGAAGAATTCTGTTCCGCATTCTGTAATAGCATAATATTGGTAAGCAGCTTTTCTGTTTTTGAAGAGACAGCTTTAATAAATATTAACATCAAAAATTCTAGCGAATATAAAATGCCCACTAAAAAGAGGTTTGAAAATTGAAATTATTAACATACGGTATGGAAAATTATTACTATGATTTTGTTACTAGAGGAAGAATGACACTAATAAATTTATAGGTATTTCTCATGTAAAGTAATCACATTTGTAACACTAAATATGAATTATAAAAAACTAAACCCAAGCTCTTTATCTGCTATTAGATCTGTTTTACTTTTTAAGTAGGCTAGTAAAAGCATGCTAACTCAACGTTTGTTGAGATAATCATTCGTTTTTCAAATATGAGATGTCTCGTTTCTCTTAAAATTTCTTCGAAAATAAAACATTTTCGCACCCAATTATTGATATGGAATCACTCTGAAAAGGAAATCAAACCATGTAAAATATTTCAAATTAGTATCAACTTCACTTTTCATGAAAATTCATGCTAATAATTTTAATTTGTGTAATAACAATAATGAAATGTGTAAAAAATACAGTTGGATTCAATGATTAAAATAATTGAAATTTATCTATTATTTCAAAATAATTTATAAATATGCTGAACGTTTCAGATTCTTTCGGTTCTGATTGGTTCTGTGATGATCTGTGCTCTTACTTTCCGCCCACTTCTAGTTCAGCACCAAAGAATTAGTGACAATGAAGAAGCACATAGTTCAGAAGAAAGCTTACAAGACTCTGTACGTATGCCTCATTTAGCCAGTCAAACGAATATTTATTAACTTATAAAATAATATTATTTGTAATAATTATAAAATATGGTTACCAATATTGATTAAAAGAAATTTTCCGCTGTTATTACCAGCTAATGAAATTTTATGTTTCAAACCTTTTCCATAATGGGTTCCCCCCCCCCTTTTCTGCAAAAAATGTCATTTAGATGACTTATCAAAACTTAATTTAAAAAGTTATATTATAAAATTTATCGTAAATCAATTTATCTGATTAAAGTCATGCTTTATTTCAAATTGCTAATAATTCATTTCAATGTAATTATTTAACGCAGTACATACAGTGCATTTATTCAAACATGTAAGAGCTTCACAAGCATTGAGTTTTAATCATTATTACTCGCTATAACTTGATAATTTGTTAATTTTATGATTAATTATGTCGCTATACAGATTTTTTTCCTTTATTATACCTCCTGAATAAATTTACTAAGAATTTAAAAATAATTATTCATATCGTAAGAAAATGATGTCTTATTACTTTGTTTTGCTTAGGATGGCTGCTGTGGAAATTGCTTAGATGTATCCATTTGGAGAAACAAAAAATATCTTTTGTGGGTTTTCGTCATTCCAACAGCTCTGTTCGGATATTTCGTGCCTTATGTTCACCTTGTAAGTACATATCATGCAAATTTATTGTGATTTCTAAACTTATTTAATATGCAAAATGATTTTTATATTGAGTACGTAAAGAAAATAAATATTTGATAATAATTTTAGCTATCAAATTAAAATCAAACTTTCAAAAGCAAGCGTAGCTAACAATTTTCCCACCGAATACTATAAGAAATAATTGCTTAAAATGTATCTAAAATTAATTATAAGTGTTGAATTGTATCTAAATTAAAACAAAAATACATAATATTTTCTAAATAAGTACTTTTAATTATTAATAAAATGGAACAAAAAATGATAAGTCTGAAGATGAATTTTAATTAAGTAATAATATGAATTATTAATAGAAAATTTAAGACAAAAAATAGAAATAATATATTTGAGATAGAAAAAATAGATTTGAGCATTTTTTCAGAATAGGCACTTTTAATTACTTTTTAGTTTAAAATAAGTATGTTTTTCAATTTAAATATCAAAATCGAATTCCTAATTTTAAAATAAATTATCATTCACACCTTCAAAATGTTATAAAAAGTATTACATTTGAAAAACTAGTTCAAAAAGATTTTTTAAAAATGTAGAAAACTTACAAGAATTTTGTTTAAATGTAAACAATATATTTAAAAAAAAGCAAAACAAAATACATGAGCTTGGCAATGAATACAAATAAAGGAAGTTATTAAGGAACAGTTTCTGTACGTAAAATCAAGAAATTAGCAATGTATGATCTACCCTCCAGCTGAGGAATTTGCTGAAACATTATGATGGCACTATTATAGGGATCGAACGACAAAATTATTACTATAATTAAAATGTATACAACAGTGAAAGAATATTTGAGTATTCATGAAATCATTGCCATAGAAAACGCAATAAGTTTTATGAAGAAGAAATTGATTGCATGAATATTCAAATGCATACCTTAAGAAAATGTTTATAATTTTAATTTGAAATAAAAAAAATTAGTCTAATTCTCTGTATAGAGTAGTAAATTCAGATTTTTTCACAATGAAGAATTATTATTTATAAACAAGAATTTTATTTTTCAAAGACATATCAAATTCGTAAGAGTATTAAAAATGTTTTTATTATATTGAAGGTTGTCCTACGAGGTATGTAAGTAATTGGAGATCGATTGCGAAAAATAAATTAGAATAGAAGAAAGTTCTTGGGATGGCCTTAGCTCACCAAGAGCTATCGTGTCAATAGAAAAAGTCTTATGAGAAATGCTTCGACACAAAAAATTTATATTTTTAAATTAAATTAAATATTATTTAATTTGTGGTTTAAAGAAATATTTAAAACTTCAAAGTTACTTTAATTAAAATTGAAATAATATCATTACATCTGAATTGACCAGTGCTACTTGAATATATTTTTTAAAATATATTCATTATACATTATACATATATAAATATATTCATATATTTTTTAAAATATATTCAAGTATAAATAATTGTTCACATTGCTTATGAGTTCACAGGGTAAGCCTTAATAATTAAGGAAAACTAAATGTTAGTAAAATAAGAAATAAAAAGGAAATATGTTATAACTATATATTACTGTAATTTGTTATAGTTTTTAAAAGTTATTAAGACTATATAGCCTAAATATTTATTGATAAAACATAACATTTTATTAAATAATTTTATAACTAAAGAAATTAAAAATATTTAATGAAAACAATTTTGCATAAAAATTATAAATCTTTAGTAAATAAAAAAAAAAATTTTTTTAAAAATAAAAGATAATTTTTGCCCTTTCATATTCTCTTAAAGGAAAATTAGATTGCATTTATCTAAAATGTCCCATGTATATAATTGTAATTTTTATATTTTTTCATTTTCTTATTATCTATTACCTAAAATCATATATGGCATTATAAATAAATTTTCACTGAAGTATTCTTTAACAAATTAAACTATTCTTTTAATTTTTCCTTCCGCATAGGTACAACATGTCAAAGATATCCTGCCAAGTGCTAATGGTGAAGTTCTCGTGACATGTATAGGTTTAACTTCTGGAATAGGAAGGATTATTTTTGGTAAACTTGCCGATTTTCCATCTATAAACAGAATTATGCTCCAACAGGTTCGATAATAAAGCTTTTCTTCAAAATAATACTTACACTATAAAATTAAACTAGGATTGAAGATCAATGTATTTTCTACAGGTCGCTTTCCTATCTATCGGTATCCTGACCATGGTGCTGGTAGTGGCCAATCATTTCGTCTTTCTCATTATCGTCTGCCTTTTCCTCGGTTTATTCGATGGCTGTTTCATATCTCTTCTTGGACCCATCGCCTTCGACGTCGTGGGTCAGAAAGGGGCTTCCCAAGCAATTGGCTTTTTGCTAGGATTTTGTTCCATCCCTCTGACTGTAGGACCTCCAGTAGCAGGTAAATAATTAATCACCCGAAAATTTATTTTTGAACTACTTTGCTGAATATGGAAATAACAAAGTTATATTTTCGTTAAAGTTGCTGTTCTCCTTCAATACTTATTTAAAATTTTACACAGATGCACTAGAAAAATATTTTTGTTAGTTTGTTCAATTTTTAACAAGATTTTCTAAAATATATTATTTGAACTTTCCACTTTTTATTTGCTGTGTCAAAAATATTTTGACTAGACAAGAATATTTGACAAATTCTGTATGAATGATTTAATCGCCAAACTATGGAACTTGATTCTATGGGACTTGAAGCGTCATTGATATTTTTTAACACATTATTGCTATTAAGCAAGATTTAAAACATCCTATACTTCATTGTACACCATAAAATTTAAGACATAAATATAGAAAAATGAATGTATATTACTCTTTATTAAGTATAGAATGTGATTTTTTTTAGCCTTAAAAATGGGATATAATCAATTTATAAGGAAACAATTATCAATAAATAAAAAATAATTGATATAATTGATCTATAAGTTTATTATTAATGTTATCTTCTAATGATGAATTAATCAGCATTAAATCCATGTAAAGCTTAATAAGCTGTTTTGGTTTCATGAAATATTATATTGTTATTTCATATGAATATGGTTAAAAATATACCTAATTAAATTGTACCTTTTTTAATAAAAAAAAAACAAATGTATGCTCTGTTTTAAACAAGTAATAATGATGATTGAATATAAATCGCAGGTGTTAGTATCTTATTGTTATTTCTTTCCATACTAACTGAATTTCTAAATCAATACACTTTAAAGTACATAAATGATTGCTTTTTATTTTAGGCCTCTTGTATGACCATTTACAAAATTATACAGTAGCTTTCTTGGCTGCTGGAGTTCCTCCTATAATAGGTGCTGCATTACTGACTTTAATACACCGAATACCTGACGTAAGTATATTTATTATTTTATATTTTCTTAAAATGTTTGGTACTGTCACTCATTAAGAGACGCTAACTTCAATTATTTTACATCATCTAATGCATTAATAAACATGTCTGTTGAAATGTAGGATAGCGGAAAGTATTTCATTGTTTAAAGAAGGTAAAACTTAGAAGGAACGTATCAGGAAGTATATAAGCGCAATTTGAAAAACACCCTTGGCTAAACTTATCAGAAATATAATAAACAATCTAGCTGGAAAAAACAGACTTTATCACTGGTAGCAATAATAGAATAAAACATTTTTATGCTGATGTTAATTAACTTCGAAATAAACATTACATCTGACAATACCGTATCATGTATGGATGTTTGAAAAATGCTGACATAGGGATTGACCTGCTTGAAATATTGAGCAGTATTCATTACATAGGGATTCACATCAATGATAGGGAATGATGAGGTATACAAAAGTGCACAATTGATTACATAATAATAATCTGATAAGATTCCAAATATATAATGACTGCCTTACATTTGCAATATTATATAACATTTTAAAATGATTTTATTTCAGTTGTAAAAAGCTCGATAAATTTGGTATATAAAATTAAAAAAATAACAAAATCTCAAAAGTTTTGTCTGCAAATTTTAATTTAATTATTGAATTATTTTTTTTATTGGGTAATGCATTTCCCTTACTACTATTTATTAATATTTGTATATTATTATCCAAATAATTTTAATTGTTAGAATTCGTTAGTTTAATAGTGTATATAACTATACTAAATCTTTTTAAAATTTATCCTTAATATTTTTGAAATGGAATACTTTATTTTTACTAAAAATACAAGGACACAGTTCTTTTGAGAAATGAAATTCATTTCATTGTATTAGCTTTAAAATCTAAAACACATTGTTTAAACATAATATGTGCAAATGCTTAAGAAAAATGAAAAACATTTACAGATATTTTTGATAAATTGTGCGTGTGTGTGTAAAATACACACACACACATCATAGTTTTTAAATTTCTTTGTTCCTAAATTTAAAGAAGTATAATTACGCGAAAATAAATTGTATAAATAAAAAAAAAAGTATAACTGAAAATAATTTATATTAAAAAATATTATCAAAAGAATAAAAATCATCAATGTTTTGGATTTTTTTGATATTTTATGATATATTTTTTAATGAATGTTTCATAAAATTAACGAAATGTTTTTAGATTTATTACAGTCTTGACCAATGAGACTGTATAAATTTTATCCAGTTCCTTAAGAATAATATAATAGTTCAATCCTCAATGGTCATCATTTAATATCGGATAGAGATTGAGGATTCAGCAATTATTAAAACGAAATTTTTTTTGAGAATTAACTAATGAACAGAGTGAATTCACATGAATTTTATTTGGAAATTTTCATTATTTCATTTTGATCATTTATTTCATTTTCAATGATTTTTTTCTTATTACTTTAAGAAAACAAATATTTATTTTTATTTACATATAATTAAAATCTATCTGAGAGAGAAAATGTCATTTGTAAATATCTATTTGTTTCTGGTTGATTTAAACCACCAAACAATTCCAAATGTCAACAATTGATGGAATTTAGATGAGCAGTTTCTTAACTTGAATTCTGCAAAAGTGTTGAATGTTCCTTGCGTTTTTCAAGTTTTTTTTTTTTTTTTTAGTAATTCATCAAAACCTTGTGAAATGGAGAAACCAAGAACTAAGTTAATCATGAGTAACAATTTTTCTCTAATTTAGATTTAATAAACAAATCCACTATTTGGTTTTATTCATTCAAATAAAATGGTTGAATATTAGGTTCAACATAGCCTAATTATCGAACATCGCTTTTCAGAGCTAAAGGTCACGAGTTTGATCCTATCCACATTTGAATGATGGGGGAATAATGTCGCACTTCGTCCGCAGGAATATGTGCTTGGAAGTTTTCTTTGTTTCTTTCCTCGTGACATGTGAATACGGAAAAAACGTGAACTAAATTCTTAAGACAATATTTCATCTATAATTTAATTTATGTATATAATATCTATATATAATATCATCTATAATATAACATAATTTATGTTTTTTCAACAGTGGCTTTTAATAATTGTTGATTTCTCACATTTTGCTTATCTAAAAAGGCCATAAATTGATCTATATAAATATGTGTTTTGGTCGTAACATTAGTTTTAAAGGATAGTATTACGCGATATAATATTAACATTATATTATATCACTTAAGGCGTCCATCAAAATTTAGCAGTTAAATATAGTCTTTCTTCCACGGACGCATAATACGGGCCATTATGTATGAACAGAGACCCCGAAAGACAATTTAAGCGGTGAACATAAAAATGCCTTACAACAGCCTAGGGACGTTAAGCAATTCATAATGCAATATCACTATACCTCTCCATTTCGATTGTTTGTTTTTCTGAAAACTTTAATTAATTGTTTTACTGAAAAACAATTACCTTTTAAATATTTCAAGTTCATTATAATTTTCTTAAATATATTTTATATGAATATTTAAACTCAAGTACTGAATTTCAATCAGATATGTAGTTTAAAATTTGAATATTTTATTTTGAAATCAAAACTCACGAGATTTAAAGTTTTTTGACCACCAAGTTTCTCGTCGATTTAAGTTTGCTGAAAAGTATTATAAATTAAGAGAGTGCTAAAAGTTGTAGTGTATTAAAATTTTTCATTTTTTGATACAATACATAATTATTTTCTCTCCCTACTTTTTTAAAAAAAAAAATTAATATGAAAAACTTATGAATCCTGAATATAATTAAACCTGTTACAATCTGTAAATATTGATTTTATACATGCATTTTTGAAATCTGTACTCCTAACTGTAAAACTATCTTAGATAATTTTATCTAAGGAAATAAGATTTCATCCTTTTTATACACTATTCAACTGCCTGTAATGATACTTAATACAATGCTGCATAAGTAATTTCCTGTAAAGATGTAGAAAATTAATTCACATATATTAAATTGAACAAGAGTGAATAATATTGAAATGTTAAGACTAGAAAATGTGCGGGTACATTAAATGTCGATATTAAATTTGAAAACTAAAAATTTATACTGAATGTTTTTTGATGTGAGTAAATTATATTTTCACTGATACTGGTCTTTGAAACAGAATAAAGTATTACAAAAAATTTTATTTAGTAATTTGCTTATAAATACGATTAATATTTAGAATAATGCTTTATTGTCTTATAAACATGAGTTTTATATTTATTTAAAAATTAAATAATGTCAAAATGAACTTCAAAGATATTTAGCATTGAACACCAAAAAAAGCGAATTTTGAAATGCACACAAATAAAATATCTTTAAGTATTTTTAAACATTGTTTCACATCTCCTTGTGAAGAATAAATAAGATATAATAAATAAATTTAAAAAAAATAATCCAGTACAAATAATATTTCTTTTGTAAATACTTAAATGAATTTTTAAAGGCAATATGGTAACACAAAAGAAAAGTTTTTCTAAATATTTATTTATATAAAGCCAAAAGGACAGTAAAAATGTAAATTGCATTTCTCTCACAAATTAAATATTTCAATTCAAAATGAGAGTTTCAGGTAAAAATTTAAATAAAAAAAATAGTATTTTCAATTGCATTATAACTGAGCTGATAATGGAAATGTTATTCTAATTGTTATAATTATTATATATAACTGGTCTCTTTCATTCAACTCTGTAAAGTACATAGGTTCAATTCTCACTTCTATAGGTATTTATGGTGGGGTTAGGAATTAATTTTAATTACAGAATTTGTTTAAGTTAATAATCACCGCTAAAAATGACTCATAGAGTCTCAAAATTAATTAAATTTTATATTTGTAACTAACGTTGTTTAATATCTGTATGTTCTTATATTTTTCCTTTTCAACGTAAAAATTGTAGAAAAAAATAGAATGGAAAATTAGAGATTTATATATTTAATTCGCTTGAAAATTAGGCGGTGAATTATTAAAGGCGGTTAAGGAAAACACTAATGGAAAAATAGAAGACCTTATTAAAAAACAGAAAAAAGTACTTATTCGAACTTAATTTTTACGGATTGTGAAAAGCGAACCATTAAATCGTGTATCACGTGAATTATATGAAAATATGCGAAAATAACGTATAACCTTGACGAAAATACAAATTGATTAATTTGTTTATTTATATATTCTAGAATAAAAGTAATAATAATAATAAAAAAAAAACTGCTATGTATAGAGCTAAGTGAAATACAAGTTTTCGTTTTTGTGATGTTCTTGAAAGTAGCTAGTTTGTTTTACAGATAGTTATAATTTAGTGAACTGTCAATTTTATAATAAATCAATATCAAATAATTTGATTACATTTTTTTAATTAGTAATTTTCTAAAAATGAATCTTAAGCCAATCAAAGAAAACATTTATTGAAAAATATTTTAATAAAATGTCTGTAGTTTCGCTCTTAGATCGAAACAATTATCTTACGATTGGGATGCGGACATTATTATTTATCTTACTTTAAATGCTTACAGAAACACTATAAATTAGTTTTCATTAATTGGTAATTTAAATTATAATTAGCATTGCTAGTGCATTGTTATCTTAAAAATGGTTAATCATTCAATGAAAAAGAAAATTACTTATGTAAGCGAATAAGGCTGCAAATATTATGAAAAGCTATAAAATTGATTAAGCATATTATTTCTTAAACTTTTACTTAAACGTTTTTTACCCCCCTCACAGAAAAAAAGCGATCTTGACGAAGAGAACGAAAACAGAAAGGTTAAGGTCGGCGTTCCTGATCTCATACGTCCGGATGGTAAGTTCTTTCTTTCGTTTGTAACTAAGAAACAATACAAAATAAATTTCAAAATGTTTTAGTAAACATTTTTCAAAATAAACAAAATATTTAAACGAATATAATAGTAGGATCAGAAATATGTGAATATAAATCATGTTATGTTGAATATTAATATTTATTTCGAAATCACATAGTCACAGGTTTTTATGCACATAAATATATTGCTTTATCTTCCTCAATAACATGATATGGCACATTCATTTATTTTCTATAAATTCAGATTAAATTTTTGATAAATGCTAGTAATGAATTAGTAAGAAAAATTAGAGCTCTATTAACGAAAATTGAAGTAGTTTTGTGGGATAATTGTTTTTGAGAACCGCCAATTAAGAAAGATTAATAAAATATTATAATAATTCGTATAATTATGCATTATTGAAAATAAATTATTTATTTATTCAGGCTGAATATTAAAATTTGGCACGAAAAATAAAAAAATATAAACTTAGCTATAGCGCAGAGATATTCACAATTTTAGGCCAAATAATCAATATTGAAAATACATCTGGACATTGTTATATTTAAAGATCTAGATCTGTTATATTTAAATATGCATAATGCATATATTAAGACAACAGTTTTACTGTATTTGTAACTCGTAGTTTTATAATTATTTTTTAAAAAGGATATTATTTATTAATACATCAATGAGTATTTGTTTAAAGGGCATTATTTAAATTAATATTTATACAGAGAAAAAACAAATTATTAAAATTATTTTCATCCTATCAAATGAATTAAAAATTTATATTTTATAATGATGCTATTTACACCATTTTCAATGTGTTTGCAACATACCGAATTATTTAGGTTGAAATATTACAGAACAATACAATAATATGAGAAGTAAAATTAATTTTAATTTAAAACTATTTATTACAGTTTTCTAATTATTTTAGATTTAATTATATTTAATAGTTTGAATAAATATTGTGAAATTTATCAAAATGCATCACCATATGAGAAATGCATTAAAAATAAAAAATCAGAGGGACATAATATTGCATAGAATATCTAGATCTTACATAAGGGATACTTAAAAGAACTATTTCATTGTAAAGTGTATAATTGTTGTATTGTACCATTGATTATGATATATTA
>JAPDSC010095295.1:36837-81014 GCA_026290005.1 Latrodectus geometricus | reverse complement strand
TATATATATATATATATATATATATATATAAACAACTGACTTATTTAAAGATGAATTTTATGAAGCTTCGAAAATGGAATTATGTGAAAATCAATGAGGGGAGATCAAAGTACTTCAAGAACATACATGCAATGGAATTTTTCAATTATTTTATTTTTTATATCATTTTTTCAAAATTATTATAATTTTGATTACGAATGATCTGAAAATTATTATGATTTTGCTTATGAACAATTATTATAACTATATTTTCAAACATGCCGATTTTTCGATGGCTTACGAATGTATATCAATAATATATTAAGTCAGGCATTTGCATTTCAAGCATTTGTTTGCAACTTAGCCATCTTTTCCAGCTTAGCAATAATAGTTTTGTTGATTCAGATGTGGTACGAGTAAGTGTATATTGTTACTCGATCGAAAAATGAGCAAGTATTGTTTAATGTAAATTATTGTCCTGTCCTAACTTCTTTAATATTTCGATTAACTTTAATAAATGGTAATCTTTTCATTTAGGTAGGAAAACTGAAATCACAACCGTATAAATTAAGTCATTTTATTCAATTTCGAAGGATTTATTTACAAATAAAAACTTTTTTTTATTTTCTTACAGACATTGCAATAAGAATTACTGAAAAAGTGCCCTTAACAGATAGCACAAATGATGCACAAAGCTCGTCGCTACAAAAAGAGCAAGATGAAACTTCTCACCTGTGTTCAGAACAGATTTTAAGTCGAAATTCTCTGCAAGTGTAAAAATTTTTTATAAACGTTAATTTTGTGATAAACTGTTTGTGTATTAGAATATTAAAGAAAACAGCATTTTTCCAGCAAAAAGGCTGCTTTTTTCCGAAAACAATTCTGTTAAAAGTGCTATTGCTATATAAATTTTGCCAATTTATATCTAATGATGCAAAAAAAACTGTTCTCTTTTCTTTGCAAATGTTTTTAGTTTTTACGATTTTAATTTCTTTACCTTGTAAGCTTAAAAGTATCATTATTTTAACTTTAGGGTTGGTAAAAGTAAAACTATGATATTCCTTTAGTTCTGATTTAAAAATTATCCTTATTATTAAAAAACTTATCTTTGCAAAAAAAGAGATTTAACTTTTGTGATCAACTATAATGAAGAGACCTATGATTTTAATATTTCTGTTGTGATACTTCGGTTTTAAGAAGATTAAATGAGTACATTTTTCCTACAAATATCTCAAACAAGGGTTTCGATGACCAGGATATTCCTATTCCTGTCCTATCTTTAATCAGCTTCATGAAAGGATCAGTTTATAAATTCAAAACAGTAGTAATTTCCAAAACGCAAACATTTCCTGTTATTCCCACGTTTTTCAATGTGCAGCTACTTTTTACTGACAAATAATAAGCACATAATTTATCAAACAATACTATCATTCTGGAAATAAAATAATAAAGAATATGGCATTCCAGATTGTTTGTGCGGCTAAAGCATTCATTTCCCTAAACTTTTACTAAAAATAGCTTTTTATTTATAAAAAGATTTATATTGTCAACATAACTATTACTATAAATATAAATTATTTAATTTTGTTGACTATTGAAACAATCAAAAAGGCCTCTCCTATTTGATAGTCCTTATTTGAAGACAATTGAAATATATCTTTTTTGTAGAATAAATAAAAACAGAAATTTAAGTTTGTCCAATTGCTTCTTTTAAAAGAATATTATCCTTATGTAATAGGTATAAATTTGTATTCAATAATAAAAAATATCTTTATACAATTCTATTGTGATGAAATGCTCAATAAGGATATTTTAAAAATAATATAAAATAAATATAAGCATCAAATTTATTATTTAAATCTAAAGCTGTTACCTTTTTATAATTCTTATTAAATATGAAAGATGGTTCTGAATGGCAATTTAGTATTTTCTACAGTTGTTTCAGTAGTTTTTATACGAGTATCAATAAAATTATTCTTTTATATCTTTTTTTTTTTTTTGAAAGACTGCATAAATATTTAGATTATTAAATATATAATACATTTGATAATCTAACTTCACAGAATTTATTTGTGTTACTTAAAAAAGTTAATATACAAAAATTTCATGCAATGTAATAAAAAATTTTTATTGATAAGAAATAATATATGTTGAGTTAAAAATGCGACAAATATTATTTTAGCCAAATATGTACACGAAATTTAAAGTAGATTTTACAATAAAGCATAATATTTGCGTACTATTTTCACCAAAACCCCTGTCAGTTATTACATTTTTTAAAAAAAATAAATCGATGCATTATAATAATGAGATGACTAAATCGAGACATAGTGATGTTTATCTCATTCATAAAATTCTTGCATGTTTTTATTTCAAGTTTCGTATTTCGATAGTTGAACTGTGATTTTGAAATGGAAGTTCAAAGAAAAATGTTTTGGAAAAGAAAATTGTTCTCAATGTAAATTTCTTTTGGCATGAAATTATTGTATTTAAAGTTTTAGAAATACTGTGTATGTTGTTTTATTATCTGTGTGATAGTAACATAAGTATATGAAATATACTTAACATTTATAATTTGAACGAAGACTTTGTCATACCAATGTACAAAGACTAAAAATATGCCTGTATTTAAAAGAAAAAGAGATATTGTTACTGATTTTTTTATTTATTTCAATAAAATATATTTACTTTTTTATTTTGTCTGTATTTTATTGAAATGATTATTTTACAATGTAATGGAAACTTATTTTAGTTTTCCAAAGCTGTCAATGCCTTAATAAAGCAAATATTAGGTCTAATTACATTTTTTTAAATGATAGATTAACGCCGCAGCTTACAAGCAAAAAAATCGAATAATGTTTTTCACTTATTAGCTTTTAGAAGCCAAAGTACCAAAATAGGGAATGGGATACATGATGAATATTTTCCACGAACCAAAAATCAGATGACATCGAATACCTTTCAAATTATTTGAAGAAATTTGCTGAAATTTTTACTTGCTTTCATTTAATGTTTTAAAATTTTTAATAGTGATTGAATGACTTGAAAATTTTTAAATTAAAATAAAAATATAGCATTTTTTGTAATTTAATCTTAGGATCTAATTTATACGTACACACATTGGTTTTTTTTTAATTACGCCTTGTATTTTTTGCCAAGTAAATAGCAATAGACAAAATGTCTGAGTTGTTTAGAATAATCATATTTAAATGTAGTCCTAGTAATAATTCTATAAATTTTTAAGAGTTAGACAAACATTTATTTTTCTTCAATATTTAATTGTTTCCCCAAATGATTAAGGTATAAATTCCATTGTAACTTAGGAGTTTCGATAACACAACTTGTTTCCTGAATTCTATTGACTCCTATTTTTTATTTTCCATAAATGCATTTTTTGCGAATTAAATATTTTTAATGTTTTTTTCTCAATCATATTTTTAAACATTGTTAAAATGAATGTTTTTTCAATCATAATTCTAAACATTGTTATAATTAATAACAGAATTTTCCATCTAAATAATAATACTGCATTAATTTTAGATTGCTAAATTATTAATTGAAATTTTCAAGGGATTTATATATAAATTAAATATTTTTTTTTTTTTTTTTTTACTGAGATTATTTGTTGTATAGGATTACAAGAGATGTATTTATTTCTCAAAGTACATTTTTCCGAAATGTGAATGTTTTTTTTTTACATTTGTTAGAAAATCTTACATATTTTATTTTTAATACAGAGAAAAAATTGATGTTAAGAAAAACAAAAATGACCAAATTATTGAACAAGCGAACCTTTTTTTTGAAAATCGAAAGTTATGTCATCTAAAACAATTCTGGAAATGGAATTATTTAATGATTTTCAAATTAAAACCTCATGGGAAAAGAAATTTTAAAATAATGATGAATGAATTTTTAAGAAGTAAAAAAAATGTATAGCTTTATATGCCTTATTGCAGGGTTGTCCAACTGTAAATGCCCCAAGGGCTGCTTATAAGAAAATACCATTAGGTTTGCATTGATTAGGATACGAATACGAGGTTTGCATTACACAATACTTAGTATGCATTTGTGTCAGTGAGTTTTAATAGGTATGGTATACAAAGAAAAAATACGTTTGTATTATAGTTTTAATATATTAAAAAAATTTCGAATTACAAAAAAAATAGTGGGTAGTTTGAGCATGTCACAGACGAATATATTAATATTAAATTTTAGATTTGTTACTGATATGCGAAACAACTGAGTGACTCATCAAGGAAGAAACATATGTATTTTCACTTTATAGATTTAATGTTGAAGAAACAGCTTTTGCAAAGATGCGTACTTCCCAGCATTGAGCCCAGTGTAAGCCCTAAGTTTCGGAAATAGGGGTATCATTCTTCAAGCATCAATTTAAAAAAGTCTAATCCAATTTCAGTTCTTCCTTGGTAAAAAGGATCTCATAGCAATGAATTAAAAAAATTCATTTCTTCAAAATGCTCTTTATAATGGACATTCAAGAAGGACCAGCTGTTTTAGATAACAGCAATAACATTTATTTGACAAATAAAACAAAATAGAAAACGATTAATCAGTAACACAGGAATTTTATTGAAATATTGTGGGCGTCTTTTCGAAAGATATTTTCCCACGTCCTTCCTGGTTTTCATACAAATGTCCTTTGGCGTTTTAATATTGAACTCAGGGGCAGTTGGCGCGCATGCGTCAACATCCCACCCGGCCTTGTAATGTTCACATGCAAGAACTTGATATAAGCATTTTTAAAATAATATATATATATATATATATATATATATATATATATATATATATATGAAAGAAATACAATAAAGGTGATATTTGATGTGCAATACAATATGAAAATAACACAGAACTTAATGCAAGTTTACAGTTTTATACATTTTCAATATGTAGAACAATTATTTTAGTAATTGCTTTTTCAAATTCACCCGCTTAAGTGCGAACTTGTACTACACGCACTTTTTTATCCCTTCCCCGATATACCTCTGTAATTCGGCCCAAAACCTAGTATTCAAAGGTAAACAATCTTCCTTGATTAATACCATTTGACCTATCATTAAATCATTTTTGTAAACATCCATTTTGAACTAGCTTGTAATGTGTTTAAAAAAATCAGTCTTCCATTTTCCCCAAATGCGTTGCACAATGTTTGTTGATTTTTGCCACCGACTTATGCGACTGTCATTTACATCAATTAAAAGAGGCTCAGATATCCATGTTATCGGTCTTCCTATTAAAAAATGGCCTCGCGTTAAAACATCAAAATTCCTTCTATTGGAATTATTATAGTTTCCATTTCCTCATAAGTGAACTGAAAACTACCAATAACTCTTTTGAGATGGTGTTTAACAGATTTCATGCCTGCCTCCTAAAGTCCTCCAAAATGAGGTGATTTCGGAGGAATAAAATTCCAATCTATACCTTCATAAATAAAGTATTCATTCATGAAGGTATAGATTGGTTTATTATAATTTTTTATATAAGGTATAGATTGGTTATAGTTAAATTCTCATCAGGAAAGTTAATTAGTTTGTAGAACTTCTTTAATTGAGAATTTGATCCAACAAAAATAGTGTCATTGTCAGTATAAATTTTAGAACATTTGCTCCGCCAATTTATAAATCGTTTCAATGTGGCAATCATTGAGTCGGAAGACAGATCTGACAATTGTTCAAGATGGATGGCTTTTGTTTAAAAACAAATGCAAATACAAATATAAATTTTGTTCAAGATACCTTTTCGTTGGTTTTTATATTTAATTAAGAAAGGTCCCCATAAATCAAGACACGTAATAATAAATGGGGGAGATATAATGATAGGGGAGATATTCTCTCTTTAGGTAAATCTACAAATTAGGGAGGAAAGAATAGATTGACATCTAAAACATACAACACATTGATAAACAGTTTGACGTGTAAGACTGCGGCCACCAATAAACCAAAATTTCACGCGCACTGCATTTAGTACTCCTTGAGGTCCTACATGAAATAATCTCCTATGTAAACTATGGAAATAAATTTTACTCAATTTAGAACCTTTTGGTAAAAGAGGAGGATGCTTCTGATCGTATGGTATAGAAGCGTTTTCTAATCTACCAAATACTCGCACTATGCCTTAATCATCTGCAAAAGAAACCAAATTAGAAATATTTATAAATCTATTTTTTATTACCAAAGGCCTTTGAACATATTTAACTAGAACGATTTCCGCATACTTTACTTCGCCAAGGGTTAAAGGGCCAATTTTCTCCTCTTTGATCCTACAGTTAAAAATAAATTTGAAAATATAAGACAAAATATAATTAATTTTAAAATAGTTGTTAGAAATTTCTAAGGATTTTATCAATCATAGTCTCAGAATCTTCAAAGCAGTGTCAATAATGTCCTCAGACAGTTGAGCACTTTTTGCTTCTCTTTGTATTGTTTCCTTCCCACTTTCTGCAAGACAACTAATTTCAGGAACTAAGGACTTCGAAGTCTCTGGAAATTCTGAGTCAATCAAAAATTCAGGGCCAGTTCATCACCTAGAACTATCAACCAGACAGTCTGCAGTCATTCCACGAGAAATAAGATCAGCAGGATTATCTTTACCTGCATAATGTCTAGAATTCGGATCGGTCAAAGAGGTTATTTCATAGACTCGATTTGAAACGAATTGTTTCCATCGGGATGTTTTACCCCTGATCCAGAAAAGAATTATTTTAGAATCAGTCCAGTGATACTCAACTATAGATCTTTCAAGATTTATTATCTTTCTCACTTTCGACGTAGACGAGCAGCAAAACTCCTAACAACTCTAATCGTTGTAAAGTTATACCACTCAAAAGTGCCACACGACTTTTCGAAGTTAAAAGTTTTACTGATGTTTCATCCTTTTTTTTTAACTTTCAAATAAATAACTACTCCATATGCTTGGTTACTGGGGTCACAAAAACTATGTATTTCTACGAAATCTCCTTTGGAAACAGAATCAAGAGCAAGTCGGAGTATTTTGAGATTTTCTAGTAGGGGGAATTCTTTACTCCAGTTTTTCCATTTCTTTTCAATACTTGATGTCAAGGGATCATCCCAGGGAATTTTTTTCCTTCCATAATTCTTGTATAAGGCATTTCATTCTTAAATGAAAAACTAGAAATCAATCCAAAGTGATCAGAAATCTTTCCTACCACCTGAAACATTCTGTATTTTTGTTCAAAGAGACGAATTCCAGGAGACTTTGAGCATCTATAGTTAGGTAATCTCTACAAGTGTTCCAAGAGAGTCCCAAAACCTTTCTTTGATCAGAGCCCTAACTGACACTTGTATCTTCAGGATAAGTATCTAATTCATCCTTTCCCCACTGTTACATCAATTCGGCATCATTACTGATCTATTTTCTGAGAACCATTCCAGCAGCTTCCATAATTTTATTTGCACTTCGAGATATTTCAAGTGATTCTTCAAAGTTGTTGCCACCAGTTATGAGATCGTCCACATAGAAACTGTTATCCAATAATTGAAAGATGTCAGGATAAATATCTTTGCATTTTTCTAGATGATAGCTGACAGCAGCAGCTAGGAGAAACGGGCTCGAACTTACTCCAAAATTGACTCGATTGAAAAGACATATTATCATATTGGGATTTTTGACAATATCCGGTTTATCATTGCTCCACAGAAATTGTACAGCATCTTTGTGCACATCAGCGAGGCCAATTTGAAGGAACGCTTGTTTCACTTCCGAGCAAAAAGCTATTTTATTAAGTCTAAATCAAGGAGTATATCCAAAAGATTAGGATCCAAATTGGGTCCTGGACACAGTCTTTTAAGGACAGTTCATTACTTTGATGACTTCCTGCAACAAACACAATTCTCAAGGAACTTGTCAAACTCCTTTTTTTCTGCACAGCAATATGCGGTAAATAGTAAACAGGTCTATCAGTGTCCTTTTTGCTCACTTCAGGTTTAATTATTTCTATTATTCCCTGATCCAAATAACCACGAATAATTTCGCTATATCTGTCATGTAATTCAGGTTCATGGCACAATCTTATCCATAAATTCTTAAAACGTTGTTTCGCTAAGGAATTATCATCTGTAAGTTCATGATACGATTTCCTAAAAGGAAGTTCTACAGCATAACGACCATATTTAAATTGAACAGTCTCATTAAAATTTTCATGTAAAAGTTGGTCATATTTTATTTTAAGCTCCTCTAAATAAAAAAAGGGTCTTAAATTCTTCTCAAGAGAATCTTCTTTGGATAAAAAACAATATCCTTGTTGAGAAGTTTGCAATTCTTCAGCTTACCTCAAGCTATACATCCTAATTCTGATTCTCTAAATGACAGTTCTTCATTCATTTTGTAAATATTTTGTTTTAAAACCTTAAAAAGTATGTCAGCACTAATTAAGGCGTTCATTTGTATCATAAATTGATTTATCAGCTAAATTTAAAAATTGAGGAATTTCTATATATGAAGCATCTAATGTAGTAAGATGAGTAAGTCCGGTAATATTATCAACTATTAAAAATTCTATCGGTTCATAAAAACTACTATCTTTATGCGAAATAAAAGTATTCAAATTCCAAGTAGTATTTTGTTGCGATCCGTTTAAACCGGAAAATGGGGTTTTTATTCTTTCTTTCTTTATTCCTAAGCAATCAGAAATATCTTTTTTCAATACACATATATTCGAGGCAGAATTCAAAATAGCTCTAATTTTCATTCTCTTAAAAATCAACGCGTTTAATGTACACTTCAGCTGTGGAAAACAGAACGCTTTTTCTTTTTTCTTCTGAAATACTCAAAACTGAAGCATTAGTAAGGCGAGGTGTGGAGTCACGTGACCATCTGAATTATTACACTCTGAAGGATAGGGCAAAGAATTTTTCAGTGTTGTCTTATCGACGCCTAATTTATTACATAATAATTTAGGATATTTCAAACCACAGACACACTTATATTTTGAAAAGCATTAGTATGATTTTTTTTCAGGCAGATTTCGATGTATACCTTCCTTACAAACAAAGCATATTGTTTTTATTTTTGTTTTCTCTAGTAAGAAAAGATTTAAATTTAAAGGCTTAAAAATGTTTTCCTGCGGCTTGAGCGGCTACCAGGCGCGTCGGCAGGTGGTGGATAGCCGAACATCCTGTAGCGATGACAGGATAACTTCTGAATAACAAATAGGAGGTCGCGAACAAACTCCCGTTACCCAGGTGTTATGCGACCCGTGCCTTGGGTGAATGGCACTATGGTTATAGTGTCTTAACGGAGCCTCTAGTGCGACTGGCGAACCTCTAGAGTATTTTGCCTTACATCCCAGGCAATACTGGGTGGACCTTTTCTGTTCTTGAGCTTTTCTTTTGAGTTAATTTATGGCTGACAAAGACAAAAACTTAACTCATATTACTGCTTCTGCACGTAAAAAACCCGAAGTAGGCCATTCTGATGAAGAAATGGATACTAAGGGAAAACCAACTGAAGGGGAAGAAATGGACCCTTCTTCAAAAGAGGTAGAAATGACCTCTACACCATCAACACCCCAAGAGGGGCAGGAAGCCATTTGTATCATGACTGCCTCCATGGAGGGGATTAAACTCAACAAGAGACTTTCTGGAGCACAAAGAAAGAAACTCATGAAAGAGAAAAAAATCACTGAGGGCACTTGGGTAGAAAAACCCAATCAAAAACAACAAGGCGAGAAAAGATCATGTCCAAGGATGGTACAAGGCACTGCCCCTAAGACTGCCAAAAAAGGACCTGAAGGCACTACCTATAAGGAGACTTTAATGGCGGTCAAAATGGCGGTGATTCTTGAGAGACATCCTTCAAAGCGGTTATCAGATGAACAGGCTTCAGACATGGAGTTGTTGATAACTAACAAAATCACAAGAAATGATAAGGGCTTCGTCCCCACTTTTCTTTCTTGCAGACTAGATAATGAGGCACTTATTATCAACTGTTCAGATCTGGAGAGCTTTAAGTGGCTGGAACAGACTGTCAATGAAATAAACCCCTGGCAGGAGCAAACTCTTTTGGTGGATGAGGCAAGGAAACTAGTCAGAACCACTAAAATCATTGATAAACTGCCAAAAGTCTGCAGCAAACTGGAGCCCAAAGAGCTCTTGAGGAAAATCGAGGCACAAAATGGTGGGCTCACCTCTACCGACTGGAATATACTACATCGGAAGAATGAACCATTAGGACAGACCATCATCTTTAGCGTGCTTGAAATGGATGCGGCTACACTTGGGAGAAGGGGATATAAATTTTATATTGGACTTCACCAAGTTCAAGCCAAAGTCCTTGACAAACCTTCAAAACTGATGGGGGTGAAGGTTCTTCAAGCCAACATCCACCACAGTAGAAGTGGCACCACAAACCTCGCTAAGAATTTTCTAGGTGAGGATTTTCACCTGGCTCTGATTCAAGAACAATGGCTTGTCAGGGGCCTTAAAGGAACAAAAGGTAAGCTCATTTATGATCTTAACAGTGAAGCTAGAGCCTGTATCCTTATAGATAAAGATATTGAGGTTTTACCTCTAACCGAGTTTATTCATAGGGACCTAACAGTAGTGAAAGTCAGACTAAACATAGAGGGAAAAGATAGAGAAATTGTTTTTGGCTCTGTCTACTTACCCTATGAAGTACCACACAAACTCTTGCAGTTTTGTGCAGAACACAAATTGCACACAGTCCTTGGGCTAAACTGCAACTCTCATCATATCGTCTGGGCAGCACAGACACGAACAAAAGAGGTGAGTGGCTTTTGGAACTTATTCTTAACTATGGTTTGGATATTTTAAACAAAGGCAACGATCCGACTTTTATAACTTCTAATCGATCTGAAGTAATCGACATTACTTTAGCAACACCGGCTATTAGTAAAAATATCACGAAATGGAAAGTTGATGGGAGACCATCAGGTTCAGACCATCAAAACATCCACTTCGAAATAAACTCTAGTATAAATATTGACCACCGCTTCAGGGACCCCATGAGGACCAATTGGAAGAATTTCCAAAAGGATATCATGGGGCTAACTGAACTGGGGGAAAATTATATTAGAGACAATTATGATCTAGAAGTTACAGCAGAAACTCTGCAGAGTGAAATTCTAGGCTCATACAATAAAAATTGCACAATGCGTACCAAAAGAGCAAAGCCACAGTGTCCTTGGTGGAATAACTCTTTGGAAACTGAAAGGGCAAATGTTAGAAAACTTTTTAACAAAGCAAAGAAACATGGTGAATGGGACAACTACAAGAGAGCACTCACTAACTATAACAAAAATGTTAGGAAAAGCAAACAAGAATTCTGGAGAAAGTTCTGTGAAGAGGTGAATTCAATCTCTGAAGGAGCTGGACTCCAAAGAATCCTTAGAAGGGATGAACCTATAATGGTTGGAACCTTAAAGGATGAGGATGGCAAATTTGCTAGTACCGGAAAAGAAGTAATGGAAGTAATGGCCAAAACTCACTTTCCGGGAGCCATTGATATTGATAGCAACGAAGGGCAGCATTTCATTGGTTCTGTAAAAAGAATTCAAAGAAATCAATGGACCTATGCTAAGAGCATTATCAATCATGATAAAGTGAGGTGGGCTATTTCCACCTTCAAACCTCTCAAGAGTCCTGGACCTGATGGAATCATGCCTATAATGATCCAGAAGGCAGGGTATCTTATTATCCCTGTGCTAACTAGAATATACAGAGCTAGCTTAGCACTGGGATGTATTCCAAAGCTATGGCAAAAGACTAGGATTGTTTTCATTCGTAAACCTGGAAAAAACTATGACCTGGCTAAGTCTTTTAGGCCAATAAGCTTATCTTCATTCTTTCTCAAAATTATGGAGAAAATCATTGATAGGCACATCAGAGATTACCTGGGTAGTAATAGTCCCTTGCATAATCTACAGTTTGCCTACCAACCTGGCAAATATACAGAGACAGCGTTACACAAGCTTGTATCAAAGATTGAGGACACCCTGGAGAGAAAGGAAATTGCGTTAGCCACTTTCCTAGATATCCAAGGTGCATTTGATAACACCTCTCATCTATCCATCCTTAATGCCTTAAGGGATACAGGGATTGACCATGCAATTTATTCATGGACTAGGACCCTACTTTCGGATAGAACTATACAAATGAAAATCTTCAATGAGACATTTGAAAAGAAGACAACCAGAGGCTGTCCACAAAGAGGTGTATTATCACCATTACTTTGGAATCTGGTTGTAAATAGCCTATTAAAAGATCTTAATTCTATAGGTTACTATACCCAGAGGTATGCTGATGATATTGTCATACTCATTCTTGGTAAAGACTTTAACATAACTTGTCAACTAATGCAAAATGCTCTAAGTTATGTAGGCAAATGGTGTAAGGAAAGGAATCTGGACATAAATCCACAGAAGACCAACTTTATACCATTCACAAGAAAAATAAAATGGGAGGGATTCTTTATCCCAAAACTTTTTGAGGTTGAAATCAACGTTGCTTCTGGGGTGAAATTTCTGGGCTTAATTCTAGACCAAAAACTCACCTGGAATAAACATGTTGAATACAAAATCAATCAGTCAAAAAAATGCATTATGACATGCAGACGCGTGCTTGGTAAAAACTGGGGTCTACAGCCAAAAATGATGTTTTGGATGTACACAGCAATTGTCAGGCCTACATTTACATTGTTTGGTTGGTTGGGTTTTATGGCGCAAGGTCTAAAAAGGACAAGCTGCGCCAGACACGAGGTGACCTACTTTTACATATGCACCTGTGATATGGTGGTGTAAAGTGGAACAGAAAACTGAGAAGGACAAGCTAGGAAGTCTGCAAAGAATGGCCTGCTTGTGTATCACAGGTGCAATGTCCACAGCACCTACCAGAGTACTAGAGGCAATTCTGGACCTGACTCCACTAGATATCTTCATATGCAGCGCTGCCAGAATAACTGCATATAGAATGAAATTACAAAATCAGTGGTGTGATAAGTCCTCCTCTGGAGGTCATACTAGTATTACCAAAAAAATCAACCACCCAACCCTCCAAATGCCTTCAGAAGCATGGAAAGAACATACGTGTTTGAAAGACAATTCCAGGTAGTTTTTCCTACCAGAGAAGAATGAAAAAACAGCACGATTAAAATAAAAAGCAATGATCTTATCTGGTTTACTGATGGATCAAAAAAGGCAACCTCTCAGGACTGGGGGTCTGCGGCGTGGCACCAAGATTCAGTATTTTTTAAAGGGCTTGGGGAGCATGCCACTGTCTTTCAGGCGGAGGTTCTTGCTATCGTCAACTGTCTGCAGATAAATTTAAAGAAGGGCTACCAAGGTAAGCGTATTCTTATTTCAAGCTGCATTGATGGCTCTCTACTCATTCCAAGTCAAATCAAAAATTGTAATGGAATGTAAAAATCTCCTTAAGGAACTGGCAAATGGGAATAAAATTATTCTTATTTGGGTGCCAGGGCATATAGGAATAGAAGGTAATGAAAGAGCTGATGAACTTGAAAAACAGGGATCCTCTTTCAATCCAATAGGAATGGAACCCTTTTGTAGGATCAACAGGAAGACTACAAGGAAGGCCATTCAAAAATGGGAAAAACAGGAGATGAACAAAGTTTGGCGCGACTCTCCTGGACAGAAACATGCAAAAAGTATGATTTTCAACTCATCTGAGAAAATTGCATCTGAAATTCTTAGACTCCCAAGATTGAAGACTCAAGCAATTGTAGGCTTCATTACTGGGCACTATCATTTCAGGAAACACCTTCATACAATGGGACTTTTAAACAGGAACCAATTTGTAGGAAATGCCACGCAGGGGTAGAATCAGCTTATCATATCCTATATGAGTGTGATGCTCTTGCCCTTACAAGATTAACTACTCTGGGTAATCCATATCCTAAAGAGTTACACCTAAACTCCATTGAGGGTCTATCAGACTTTATAAACAAAGTAGGTGACCCAACACAATAGAACTAGGAAAAAATTGGGCTAGGAGCATGGTACAAAATGCAACAATGCAGAGGTGCCACATATCTGACAAGCTCAAGAAGAAGAAGAAAAATGTTTTTGTATTAAATTTAAAAGCCACATTTCTGTTAATAGATAACAAGACAGATTCACGTTGCTCTAAGAATTTAATAAATTCTTCAAATGTTGGAACGTCTTTAGAGATTTATGTGAAAACTTAAAATTCTTCCTTCGTTCTCTGTCTATAATTTTTGAATTAAAATATTAATGAGAAGAACATCAGATAAATTATTTCAATCACAATTTAAAACTTTTAATGCACGTAAATTTTTTCAACACAATCAATCATGCTTCTAATATCTTTGGCCTTTTCAATTTGAATTTTTTCAAAATTTAAAATTGTTTGACAAAGAATATCAATAATTAAATACAGGTTATCATATCTAGTTACTAAGAAATCATACAGAGAATCAAAACTATCAAAGTTAATAACTAATTGTTTAGTATCATGTGTCAAACAAGATCTCAATACAACTTTTGAGAGGAATTTAATTGATTGTTAGTAATTAAATCACACATCAAATAATGTTTTAAATGAGCTAAAATCTTCATATATACCAGAAAATTCCGGCAAAAGTAATTGAATGAAAGATAAAAATTCCTCCAAGTTTCTCTTGAATTATTATTATTTTCAGAAAGAACCAAGTTAGATAATTTGTAGAATCTAATAAAGTTTGTATTCTTACCTCAACATTTTCAAGGCGATTTTCACATTGGATAAAGTTATTTTCCAGAACGTTCAAATTCGCAGTTTGAATATATATAGTTGAAAACTTTGGTTTATCAGTTCATCTATTTTTGCAGCGATTCAATCGTTTTTAATTTCACTTTTAATTCAACGGGATTTACGTTTCGTTGCTCAGAATTTTGTAAAAAGTTTTTTATTCGTGTTATTTTACCTTTAGAGGATGTTTTCAATTTATTTATTATATCCATAGGATTTCAGTTTCGGACTCTGATCTCGTTAGAGCCAGATGTCGACAGTTTAGTTTAATTTCAAACAATATAAGACGGACCAGCTGTTTTAGACAACAGCAACAACATGTATTTAACAAATAACACAAAATAGAAAACGATTAATCATTAACACAGAGATTTTACTGAAATATTGTAGGCGTTTTTACGAGAGATATTTACCCACGTCCTTCCTGGTTCGTATACAAGTGCCCTCTTGGCGTTTTAACTCTGGAGTTTTAATATTGACGCAGTTGGTGCGCATGCGTCAACAAATACAGTGTATCAAAGGATAGTTGATGTTGTTTTAAAAGTCTTGTAGATACAACTTTAGTTACTATCATATTTCTGGCTCCATCAATGAAAAAATAATAATATTTATCGAATCCCCCGTAATCTGACAAAAAGTTTAAAAAATATCTGAACCCTTATTTGTATCATGGAGAGGAATAAGAGGAATCATCTCTGCTACACTGAAGTCGTTTTGAATAGTTAAAATAAAAACTGCGATCTGAAGTAGGATAGATCAATGTTTTCATCCAGGCATAGTGAAATATATACATTTTTCAACCGTGTCATCCAGTGTTTTGAATACGTATTGATTAATATGATCTGTCTTGCAATTGTTTGATGCGACTGTTGCAAATTCTTCGCCAATTTTTTTTTTCGTTAAATTATTTAACCATTTTGATGGCACAATTTTTAATAGGTAATAACATTGAAAGGTTTCCCCTCATTGACGATTTCCAGCGATACTTCGTAAGAAGAAGCAATACTGCATTTTTTATTAGTATCAGATTTTTAAAAAAATACTGTTTATAATTTTAATTTTTTCTTATAATCCGTAAAAATTCTTGGCTTCCCTATAGATTGCTGTAACGTTTTCTCGTGTCATGTCGTTTCATATTATTATTCCTTGAGAACCGATAGTACTTGCATAGATATAATGCACTGAAGTTTATTATGTTGTTTGTGATTAAATAGTACGATTCTCCCAATGGTCATTATAAACTAGATGTTTGTAATTATTATTATTTTTTTTTGCGAAGGCTTATTTCACTTTAAAATGCTTTAGAATTGCAGTTTACCGCACACTAGAACAATTATTAACTGTCCTCTTGTAACTCTGGTCGTAAAGCTTGACTCATCCTTCTTTGCATGAGGTTGGCTTCCCGAATACCCGAGAAGCACCGACAAGATCGATCACCCTCGAATATTCAAGAATCCACGCTTACGTAAAAGAACAGCTATAACCGAACTGGACCGTTCGATTTAATTTTGCTACGACTTTCTATCCACTGCCTGGTGCATCACGCGTTATTTTATTTGTATTTTATAGTTACTGTAAGAATTGTGCACATTTGTCATTTGAGGTATTGATATTTGCATTTAGAAGCTCGCTCCGCGGCCATGTTGGACAGCCCTGCTTTATAGAATGTTCACTAAAAAGATAGATCCTGAAAGACTAATTTTTTTATTATATATTCCTCGCATATACTTTAATTTGAATGTAACATTTTTAAATACAGAACACAAGAATATGATATTATTACAGTATAAAACATAATAATTTTTAAAACAAACCAGACAATAAGAACGAAGCTAACCATGTTATAGTGCAATAAAATATATATCATCATAGTTTTTATGTTGAAAAATGTCTGAAAAGACAATAACAAGGTTCTTATGTGATAATTGATGATAAAAATCTTACCGCATTGAATTATGCGGAAAACCTTTTTCAAAGTCAATCAATCAAATGTCAGTAACCAAATTACAAAATATTTTGATTTGTAAAAACACAATTTTGCTGGAATGAATTTTGTCGAAACATGAATATTAGTTTCATTAAATATATGTATTTTTTGGGAATATATAATTTATTTTTTTTAATGCAAATAATTTAAAACAATGCAATTAACAAACACTGATTTGACACCTTCAAAAATAAGTAGAATTGTTATATTGGGAGAAAATGTTCTTTCTTAAGCTAAAATTACAAAACAAGTTGGTCGATTCGTGACTTTATGTGGTGTACGAAAGTTGTTTTTATGTTATAACTAAATAAGGGGGGGGGAGACAAAATTAGGCCGGAAAAATGCTAAAATTGACATGCCTCAAAAATAGAATTTTTTGAAAAGCTATAGATGTGAAATGAATGCAACATATATTTTGGTAAATCAAGAATAATAAGGAGAAAATCATTTATTTGTTTTATAAAGTAAAAATAGGATCCATAGAAAATATTATATTTATAACTGAAGCAACCCAAAAAAACAAAAATTTAATGAACGAAAAAATATTAAGAAGTCAGAAAATCAGTAGAAGAAAATAAGCTGGAGTGACAAGATTGAAATATCAGTGGTATTGATGAGCAAAAATATGAAATGTACAGCAAAAAAGCTGCAAGCGATTACATTGAAACAACTATAAAAAAATTCAACAAATGTTTTGATTTTAATATGTATATCTGCAAAGGATTCAAGTCATTATGAATACAATATATATATATATATATACTAGTTATTAAAAATCACGATCAAGCAAAAATTGCGTGGAATTTAATGAAACTTATACACGACACAAAAAAACAAGGAAGATATAAAATGGCATTAAAAGAAATCATCAGACAAATAAGGCGTTATAAAAATTAGAATACGTATACAATGAACAAATGGGAAGTGAAACATGCACTCAATTTATTTCACTTATTGAAAGCATCACTTATTACGCAGGCGGCATAATGCATCCAATATGCCATCTATATAGCGTTAACATTTCCACTGGAAAAGAGATGTCAGTGCTTTCACCCAAAGAGATACCACTCCAAACAGATACTGGCTGATCCGTATGGATCACTTTCACGGATGAAAACGAATTCCATGTTCTCCCCTAATAATGCGATTACAACCACTTTCGAAGCTATACGTGGACTCCCCCGTAAAGAGAATAATCCTCCATTGATTACGCGTCCAGTGGACATATTGACGTGCCCTTAGTAAATGTTCTCGCCTATGGCGTGAGATGAGCGGGACACAAAGGACTGATTACCTAGTATAAAACCACTTTCATGAAGCCTTCTACGCACAGTTGATTTGGATATCAACCTCATGGAATTTGCAGCGAGGGAGTATCTGTGTTTAGCCGGAGTTGCGGTTCTATTCCTTGGTGCGGATAATGACAAATATCACTCATCGGCACTCGTGACTGTCCTTGGCTGAACCTGGCAAAGGACGGTCTCCCGCTACCTTGGATACCGAATCGGTAATTAGAAATTGTTGCTAGTCTATGAATCACAGAGGAACTCTAGCTCGCTATCGAAATTGTTTGGTCAAATGGAGGTAATTGTTACAATTTCGCTTCAACAGATTTCTTATCTCAAACAAGCAGTGACCATTGCCGCCTTGCTATAAAATATCCTTTTTGATTCTCGCTAATGACGTATTCCGATAACAGCGCAACTATTTTGCATGTCATATTGTTCAGCCCCATATTCAAATTTCATCGAGATTGACTTATTTGCAGGAGATTTATTGCTATTATTTTTAATTTTTGGTAATCAGAATACATATATATATATTCTGAAAAACCAAACTTAATATTTTCAATCATGGATCTCTATTAAAGTAGTTCATATCTTTCAGTAGGCCATAGAGTAAAAGAATGCAAAAATTGTCTTAAAAGAATAAAGTAACTAAGTTATTACCCTGGCCAGGAATACTGAAAATTTATAGTGACATTTGAAAAATCCTCGAACGAAAAATGCAGCTACCAAACAAAACACAACTTACAGAGGTTGTTATTGCTTCTTAGCATCACGTGATTAAAGTCCAAAAAATTTTTTCTTAAAACACTGTGAAGGTATTAAAAATAACGGTTACTTTCCTAAATACTAATTGTGAAAATCTAACTAAATATTGCAAATACTAAGATGGATCTTTTTATTAGTAATATAACTTCTTTTGTGATATAAACTTTTATTTTGTGCTTTTAATTAAATTCTCCATTAAATTTTATACGCAAACCGCCACAATTAATAGTTTCTATAAAAATAAAAAGTTAAAAACATGAAAATTTTCCCCGCCAAAAAAAAAAAAAAAAAAAAAAAAAAAAGTCCACACTCACATAAATAAGATTTTTATTGTTTGCCCGCGGTTGAACTAGGAACGGCTGCACAGAAAGTGATAACATACATCAAGCCCTAAGACTTGAATTTTTTCAGCTAAAACTAAGATATTTTTAATTAAATTCTACAGAAAATTTTTATCTCAAAATATATTCGCCCTCTTCCAATTTAAAACTATTCTTATGAATTAGTTTGGCTAAACAACCATTTGCGTAAATTTTAATATATACTTCACCTCAATTATAAAAATTAAATGGATTTATTTCAACCATACTGATTTAAACAAATTATTGAAATGTGAATACTTTCACGATACAAGCAAAAAATATTGTACACGAAAAGCAGAAATAAGCTAGTTTGATTCATTGTAAATAGAAACATTCAATTCGAAAAATAAGATTCTAATATGAAGAAATATGAAATCTCTCATACCATGTATTTTATTCAAACTTCCTAATCATTTATTATAGAGCTCAGCTTTTATTTCAAAACAAAAATATTATACAAAAATGCAAAACGCTATATTTTCTTATGCAGACCTAAATTTTAAAATCTACGGATCTTGCAAACTCAAGTAATGAATGTCTTTAAATAAAAGTTAAGTATAAAAAATAATGTAGATTACCAAATTTAATGTATTTTTTCTGAATGTTTAATTTTAATTCTCAGAAATTATTTAAATCATTTCCTTTTTATTTATGAAATGGATAAGTTCACAATTAAAAGCATAGGGGAAAACTTTGATTTAAAAAATTTGCACTTCTTGGAAAATCTGTGCTGTCTATTGGGTTACTCAGAAAGTAATTTAGTTTATGAAAATTAAAAACGTATAGCGAATAAATATTTTATTGAATTGTATTTAATTGTTGTAATTTAAGTCCAATAATTTTTGCAACCTTTCCAGTAATGACAGATTCTACAATCATAAAATGGCTGATTTTTAGTAGCAAAAATCTGATCTGAGTGGGAAAAACGAAATTATTTTCCCAACAGCCCAATAACAAAAGCCAATTCGATTGGTTAGGAAACAAAGGAAAAAAAATTTTTTTTGTAAATAACAGAAGATGTTTCTATTATCTTCAAATTTAAGATTTCCACTTGCAGTTTTCCTTAGTGCATCTATGTACCACATAATAAAAAAGACGAACATACGATTATATTATGAAACAGATGGGGTAAAATATTGTAAAAAAAAATCAGCTAGCTATTTTAAATAGAAGTTGACAAAAAAGATTTATACTGGGGAATCAAAAATAATGTTAGAACTTAACATTTTACAGTAAAATAACATAAGAACCTCAAAATTACCAGTCTTTCTGATGATGAACAATTTCAACCAAATTTCTCTATGTGTAATATAAAAATTAGTGAAATTATTTAACTAACGGGTGGTATCTCTTCACAAATAGGATCCTTTGTTTTTAAAAATTTCAGCAAATCAGCTTACATGATCCACAATATAATAATGATTATGAAGTAAAATATTTTGATGATTAAAATAAATTTACCTCTTTATTTTTTTAAAACTTATTTTAGAATATCCACTTTGCAGGACAATCAATCTTTTTACAGCTTTAGGCATTTTAGGTCCTTCACTTTCTTTTAGCAAATATTTTGTTATATGTATTTATGGTCGATGAGCCATTGTGCCAAAGTTTAGTTGTATTGTAAAAAAATTAAGAAAATATAAAATTTTATTCAAAAGTTTCCAGTATATTAATAATTTTTGCATAATATCTAATATAAAATTGTGTGAATATCGCTTTCAAAATTTTTCATAATTATTTGATGAACATATAATGTAATACGATGAAAATTTAATACACAGCTAAAAATAAACAATAATTATGTATAGTGAGTGCATGATTATAGTATACAGTAAAATTCTTGACAGCAGCAAGATTTTTAACAGTAAATGATGAAACAAATTTTAATATAAAAAAAAAACACTAACTAAATAATTAACAAAATGTAACTCGGCAAGTTAAATGTAATAAGAAACAAATAAAACTAAAATAGATAAAAACTAATATTTATTTTTCAAAAATGCAGACTGGCAAATATCTTGATCACAGATAGGTGTAGTCTGTAAAAAGCAACAGTCTATGACCTGTTTGACTACCCGAAGCATGACCAATAACGACATAGTACAAAAGATTAGATCATTTGGTTCCTCCAGCAGTTTTCACAATCTAATGCACTTCACATTGTGTACATATCCACTACAAGCGGAAGGGGAAAAATAAAAGAAATTAGTGATTAATAAAACAGAGCAGCATGATATTCTGCACCCTGTGTCATTGCCTTTCTAGGTTTGTTCCGGGACCAAAGCAATAATTTAAAGGGAAACTATAAAATTAAATAAAAATAGGTATTATAAAATAGGATTATTTTAGTCTGCAATATACACAAAAGAGACCGCAGGAAAATGAAGAAAAATGTAATACTAAAAAAGGGACACCACGGAAGAAGCAATGTCACAAAAAATAAATAGTTAAGTGCAGAAAACATGCATGCATATAAAACATTTGTAAAGAAACAGAATTAAATGAAATAGAATTAACTAAAATAAAATTACATGAAAGAACAACAAAACTCGTGTAGGGTTATTTAACAATAGAGAGTAGATTACACACATCAAGCAAGCTGGGGAAAGTGTCAGTATAAAAGTAATAAACACTAAGTTAGAACAATAAGAAATAATTTCACTATTATGAGGAATACTAATTTTGTCTTGAAAAAAAATTATTTTATAAAACTTGATATCAGGGGAAAAAGTTTAAGGAGTAATATGTAAATAATTCTTAATCAAACAATTATTAAATCATTCATTAAATAAAAATCGACAACTCAAATAGTTTTGTAAAGTAAGAGTAATGTGGATAAATAATTACATTTTGTAAAAAAAAAGGACTCTTATCATAAAGTTATTATTTTTTTACTTTTCTTTGAGAAAGTGATGGTATTAACCATATCTTCAGAAGTCAGAAATTATAAATTATGTGAAGCTATTACTTACTTTTTCCTATTTATTAAAGGTTGACAAAATATCCAACATGCTTTAAAAATCTAGTTATTTATCAATAAATAGCATAAAATATTCGTGAAGGATCCAGGGTAATTCTTTAAAAAAAATGAAGCACCTGATTGCTTTAGCTTAGTTTATTGCCCCAAGGTAAGTTTTAGAATACAAGAGAGGTAATTAAACCAGAAATTATAAGTAAAATTAATTTTGAACCTCCATAAATATGAGGTTAAGGTGGAAATCAAAACCACAAACCATTAGGCTTTAATCTTAGTGATATTAAAATTGTACAAAAAGGTATGTTTGACAACATTAATTTTTGTAATAAAAATAATGTATAACAATTAGAGCATTTTCTGTTAAAAAGGTCAAAGAACATAAATGTCAAAATTGCAAATGGCTAGTCAGTAAGCTATTTTATAAACTTCGACAAAATTTTTAAACCATTAAGAAAAATTCAGATATGGGGAAATAATATTTTCATTTATCATGGTTAACAAGTAATTGAGAATATGCAGACAAAATTATAAAACAAAATGTAACAACTGGGACACAAATCAACACCCAAATTACAAAAAGAAATTGTGCATAAAATCACAATTTTTCTAAAAATTATGAAATATTCAGTTTTGAGAAAAGTGGAGTTTTATTAGATAGCTGGCTAATGCAAGGTTTCAAACAATTTTTTTGTTTTCCAACTTTTGTTAAAAAATTGTACTATCAAAACTTAATTAAATGATCTGCAGTCTATTGAAGTAGTTATTAAAAATAGCTCATCAAAAAAGAAACTAACACATTTTTTTTTGTAAAATGTACTTTTTCAGGTTTTCATTTATAAAACAAATTATAAAGGAAAAGAAGTATTTTATAGAAAAAATTCTCATAATTTTGATGAGAATCTATCTTGTGATGTAAACGTCAAACAGATGAATTCAGATACTGTTTTGGAACACCAGTAGAAGAAATAAACATAAAATGGCCTTTTTTATGTACTACATTGTTTGTCCTATTCTGGAGGTTAACTTGTTCCAAGCAAATTTATATTCTCTTTAGACTTTAAAAATAAGTTATTATATACATTAAACTAAACTCAATTTTATATTAAGCTGTTAAATTTTATTCAAGGAAATTGTGAATAAGCCTTTTCCGTTTATAACAAAACACACATCATTGAAATGTATTTTTTAATGCAACAGGATTTCTCAATCATCTAAAAATAAATGTGAAAAGCAAGTAATATTTCTGCAAATTTAACTGCTTCAGCGTGAGCTATAGATAAGTTTCAGTGAATAATGTGAACATAATCAAATCTGTTCTATTTTGGAAAGTTACATTCATAGAATTCCTTTTTGTAACAATAAAATTGGAAAAGAAATTTTTAATAAATCAGGTACCTTGTAAATTGAGTACAAATATCTTCATAATTAATATAAAATGCTCAATTAATGGGAAAAAAAACATGTAGTCATTTTAAAGTTCCCAAACAAAATTATAAAGATAAATTAATATAAAATCAAATGCTAAGAGAATTTTGTTTACTGTTGTTCAACTACATGAAAGTACATTTTAAATTAAAACTTAAGATTAGTATTGTAAAGCTACACAGAATTTTCCGAGTTTTGATTTTATACATTCTGATAATTTAATAAAACTTTAATACTTTCAAGTAAACTATAAGTTGATAATTAAGATTCTAACAAGCATGTGTTTAGTGACTTTTCAAAGTAAATAGAAATTGGGAAAGTTGAAAGAGGGGAAGTAAAAAAGGCAGTTTTTCACTAGCTTTATTTATTATACAAGGTCTAGCTTTTAATTTCCAGGACTGACTTAACTGCAGGCGAACGAAAAGCCGGAAGATGGCGCTAGTGATTGCATATTGAAGAGCGTTTTCTTGCGCATGTGCAGTGCAATCGGCGCCATTCTGAAGTAAGTGGTTTTCTTGGAAAGGCGCATTTAAATGTAGCTCTTAAATTCCTTTTGTCAAAGTGAAAATGGGGCAGAGAATTAACATTAAATTTTGCTTCAAATTGAGTAAGACAGCAGCGGCAATAGCCTCTCAAATGCGAATCAGTGTCTCCAAGTTCACCAAGGCAGAAAAAATTTTGAACTGAAATGTCATGAATTAAAGTCATGTTAATCGCTTTCTCCGATTGCGACAGACTCATTCATCATGAATTTCTTCCTACTAACATAACTATCAATGGACAATTCTACACAGAAGTTCTCAACCGACTTCGAAAACGAATTCGTAGAGTGAGGTCTCATTTTGAACAAAGTGGGAGTTGGCCGCTGCAACATGACAATGCCCGCCCTCACACTGCGTTGCCAGTGAAGCGATTCTTAGCCCAGCACGGTGTCATTGAGATGCAGCATCCACCATACTCTCCAGACCTAGCACCTGCAGATCTTTTCCTGCTTCCTAAGCTGAAAAATTCGCTGAAGGGAACAAGATTTCAGGATGTCGAAGCCATCAAGAAAACCGTAACGCCAGTATTAAAGAGCATTCCAAAAGAGGACTTTAAAATTGTTTTTGGAAATTTGTACAGCCGAGCACAGATGTGCATTATGGCTGATGGGGATTACTTTGAATCATATTAAATGACTACATGTTTAACTTTTTTTTTCTTCTGATTTATTCTAAGAGTCCTGGAAATTAAAAGCCAGACCTTGTATTTATATATATATATATATATATATATATACACACATACACACATTAATTTGAAGTAAATTAAAATAATGCTAATGATTTCTTTAAAAAATCTCTCAATTAAACCATTCTTGTTGTAACCTACTAACAATGAAAATAATCAAAGAAAAACTTGGATGTAAAATTTTCTACTCATAAAAATAATTTGATTAAACAGTCTTTATATGACATAACCACAAATCAACCGATGAATATGAAATCAATAAGCAACTACTAAGTTATTTTAACTTTGGCATTTAGTTTTATTAACAACTGATCATGAATTTACCTGTAACATTTTAAAACTCAATGTACTAGTCAACTATTCAATTTTGATACAAAAATCTTTTAAATGAAACAAAATTAAATATTTGAAACATTATTGACATTCCCAAGGACTCTCTTCAAATGGGAACTATGCATTATGGAAAATTTTTGGTGAATTAACAAAAAACCACACAACACAAATTAAAAAATTAAGGTTTGAAAGATATTCGTTATGTAAAAAATATTTTTGATTATCAAATTACACCCATGATGTAAATTTTGTGATTTTGATGCCTTTGTCAACAAATTAATCCAATTTAATTACAAATGAAAGAAGCAGACTAGTTATGACAAATGTTTTACTTAATCTGAGGAATACACATGACAGTTCTACACTGACTTTGACATGAACTTTGATTAAAAATTAAATGCAATGATTAAGCAAGTAAAAATGAAGTTACACAGAATTAACATTGATTACAGCAACTAGAATGATTAAATATGAGTTAATTGAAACAAAATAAAATATTAATAAGCATTAAAAATGATTCAATGTATGAATTTAGCTACATTTCATTCCTTACATGCTATCATTTTTGTAGGTTATACTAAAGAATTATTGACAACAAAAATTAAAAATTGTGCATATACAAATATCTTTGCATAATGATACAGACACTCAAATGATTAATAACACATGAAATTTGCTCAATTAAAGATTCATACATGGTTACATTTCCACTCTTATAATGAAATACCTGTGCAAAATTACTAAGTTCTTAAATAGCTGATAAAACTGACAGTAAACCAGCAGAGTGGGGGCCCAGCGTGGGAACAGGCCAGGCCAGCACGTGGATTATAATACATTTTAAATAAGTTCTTCCCTAAATGAAACTAAAAAGGCACTGTTCCCACATGTGCCATATCCACTCTGCATGCAAACTGCTTCATTAGTCTTGGTAAGTGCCAAGTCTTAGTTAGAATTGTCTTGTTTTTTTTGTTTTTAGAATCACCACTGCTGGCCAAAGGAGTCCTGGTACCACTCGACGTCGCCTCCAGAGGCGCCACGTGGTTGTTGAGGAATGGGTTGTGAACCCCAGGAGTTACCCATTGACCCTCGGCTATTCTGGAAGCGGCGCTTGGAGGCCCCCTGGTTCTGATGACCACTATCAAACTTACGCTTACCAGCCATAGTGCCCCTGGGTTTATTTCCACTTCCTCCACCACCACCTCGGCCAGCAACAGGTTTAGAAACTCCACGGCCAGCTACACTGCCACGTATGCCACGACCTCTATTGACAGGACCTCTTGATCTACTGGATGATGTCCTTGGTGGTGCAGATCGAGCTATTCTTCCACCAGATCGAGGCACCTGAAAAGATTAAAAATTTTTAATATTTTGATAAGATTAGCTATAAGGAATTTAAAAAAATTATATATCTTAAAAATTTTAAATTTGGCTATGATTTTCTAGAGAAGCTTGATTTTGAATTAAGTGATGTTTATGCTTTTCAAGTTTCGATTTCGGTAATAATATTCTAACAGTGTTGTATAATTTTCTACACTTACCAATATTTAGTTATTGATCATAAGATCTTGTTGAAAAAAGAGGCTTAACACAGTCTCGAAAATGCAGTCAATAGTTTTCGCTAAAAGCATTCAAGATTTACATTTCGAAAAGTCATCTTGAATTATTTTAAAGACACAAGACCACTAATTTAAGTTAAATCTAGCTACTTTATTCCCACTGAATAATTTCAGATAACCAATTACATTTATTACTATTGGTTATTGTAATGAGATCGTTATCCTGGCTCTGTAGAATGCAACCTACACCTTAAGCCTTCCAGAACTAAGTTTTATGCATGATTACTGGGAGAGTGAGATCTGCTTATGTTCTCTAACAATGCAAATTTTAAAACCTATTCATGATTTAATAACAAAATAGCAATTCTACAACAGCAGATATTTGTGCGTTTGGGTAACTTTTATGTCAGAACTACATGAAAGGTAGTGAAGTTACTAGAAATGTAAACTCAAATTAGGTTTATCCAGGCTAACAGAGACTGTTTATTAAAATTTGAGCAGAAATTATCAAATTTTATCTTTGTGAGTACATATTTTAATCTCAAACAGAGCTGTTAAAAACGAAATGAGCGATTTACTATTAAGATCTATTGGAATAGAGATTGTGTTTGTATCCTTAAATTGAGTGAATACATATTTACATTGATGGCTGAGTTAAAAAACATATAGAGTTGGAACATTTCAATTCAATAATGGCCTTTTTTACAACAGCATTTGATGGTGAAATTGGTCATTGCTGTAATTATTCAACAACTGATGATTTGTAGTCACTCTTTTGTAAAGGAAGTCAGAGTCAAATTCAAAAAGTGCATTATAAGATCTTTTAAATACCTATAAGTTACCAAAGAATTTTGGACTGCAGGCCTTTGATTAAGGCACTGTGACACACAATTTTCCCCCCACTCCACCATGGAATCATAGGCAATGAAAAAGTGTATACATTGGTTAAGATATTAAATACTTTGATAAGACAAGACATTAACAGACTACTTTTACTTCATACAACTAAATTATTTGTTAACTTGACTTTTAAGAGAATCCTTAAACAGGATGATTCAACATGCCATGGATAGGAGAAGGGTTCTCTCTGTCAGAAGAAAAAACTAGTCCTAATTTTCAAAAAAGACACTGGTGCTCTACTTATATTTCTGACAGAACATAACTATTTGCGAGACAGGCTCTTTAGAATTGAAGAATGCTTTATAAATGAATTTTATGTGAGTAATTAGCCAATGATTTTTGAAGATTTAAATACATGTATTGAACTTTCTATGTATGAGAACTTAGTTATTTCCATAAAACCTATTTGGAAAAATTCATATAGTAATTTTATCCATGAATATAATTTTTTCCAGCAATCCATAGCATTTAATTAACAGATGTACCAACAGATATAAATCTACTCTTGTACTGCTAACAGTCTTTAAGAGAGATTCATTAAATCAAATAAACAAAGTAATAATAGTAAAAATCCATGCACTGCTTAGTTTTATCAGTTTCACATATAAAAAATTAACAAAATTTTTATTATTCAGCAAAAATTATAGAACAAAAGGATTTTTATTTTGTAGAAATTTAATTTATAAAAATGAGGTAAAATACCTATATACAATTTTAAATTATTTTCTTGGCCAAATAAAGGTATTAAAATACTATTTTTCCAAGACTGATTAAATCTCTTTCTCAACTCAGGAATTCAAACCTCCTTTCATATATTTCCTTCTCAAATCTTTTTTCGTATTAAAAAAACTCATTAAACTGGCAATACATCATTTATGACATCTTTAGCACACAGAAACATACATAATTCCATCTACTTCAAAACTCCTATCTATCAAAAGAAAATATTTTCACAGAAATGCTTTTCTACAGTATTACAACCTGATTGAATAAATAAACAGCTTATAACTTTATAAATATTAAATGCATTATCATTTTTTTTATTCACATATTTTTAAAGATGATAATTTTATTTAGAACCTAAATATGCATTAGTCATTAAAAACTTCAGCTACATTATTTTACACCCACTTTATGAGGTTTCTAGAATATTAACCCCTTGCCTGCAGCAGGTGTATATATACGGCTTTCGGAAATATGCTTCTCTCCAACCAGTAAAGGTAGACCCATAGCTTTGGAATCCAATAGAATGTCCTTAATATTGTTTAAAAGATCTGTTGTGATGAGGTTACATCTATTTCAAAGAAGGGGAGATTTGGAAAGGGGAATATTTCTTGGAACGGGGGAAGCTGTTGCTTTTGTTCCATACGTTGCAGTTATTATTTGGGTTTCTTTTAGAGTAGTTCGTAATTTTTTATTCCTCCTCTTCCATTGTTTTTTCTTTTTTGTCTTATGAAAGTAAACAGAATGGAAAGCGTGCCTCTTCTTTTCCACCGATACACCATAAAACTGCGCACCTGTGTGAAAACCGGTGGCACTGGGGAGCAAATCTTGTAAGTTTTCCTTGGTAGGTAAGGGGTTAAACTGAAAAAATTGTTATCCAATTTGTTCATTAAGGACTCTCCCAGGCTTTTAGCTACATTATCAATTCTTAATAAGTTATCTAAGTCTTAAGGCACACAAGGGTTAATTAGTCCAAGACCTAAAATTTAAAGAAGACTCCAAACCACTGCAAACATGAAAGCCAAAGGTGGGACACAATATTACAAACAGTTGAACAGAAGTTTGATGGCCATTTTTTGCAATTGAGGACTTAGAATAATATAATAAAAGTTATTAAGTAATTGATAAAACAATTATGAAAGGAATTTTTAATTTAACATATAATTTATTACTCTTTCAGGTGGTGGTGGAAGTGTACGTGATGGAGGATAAGGCCTTGGAGAAGTATTATAACCATAGTCAAAACCATAATCTTCAAAGGGTGGAGCATAGAAGTCTTCATAATAAGGAGGTTCAGCTGAATAGCCACCAGAACTATTTCCAGGATAATCACCATATCCACCACCATAATAATCATAGTCATAATCTAAAAATAAAAAATTATTATTTAAAGAATACTTGTAATGAAAAATTAACTACAATTTACAAATAAAGTAAAATAAAACTACAAATAAAAAATAAATAAAACTTACCAAAATTTCTAGGAGAGTTAGGTGGCATTCTACCTCCTCGACCTCTGGGAGGTGTAGGCAACATGCCCACAACCCTTGAAAATAATATGCAGTTTAGAAACTATGCACATTAATATTGAGAAATTTTTAAAAAAGGAATAAATTAGGAAAAGCATTTTTTACTTAAACTTCAGAAGTTCCATGCATTAAAAATTAATATTGATGTAATACTTATTGAGATCATGAAAATAACTTAAGGAGGATTTTTTCAAAAAAATCACTCTCAACGAATTTAAAATTAAATATCATCGCCAGATATAATAATAATAATAATAATTTAAAAAAAAAAAGATTTTCTCATCATGATTTAATTTTAAAATAAATTCCATATCAATATATTGCTGTATTTTACAACATACAGCAGGGGTTTAAAATTTATAGTAATGATGTTTTTGATGTGTGAGTGAAATATGCTTAAAAATGGAAAAATCGTATTATGGCTTGCAAAATGAGATGTATGTAGAAATCTGTAAATGTTTTAGGTAAATTCTACAAGAAAGAAAAATATGATTTCCTAATAGACATGAATTATTCAAATTATAATTTAGTTCAGGATTTAAATTCAATGAAAAATCAGATTTTAAAGGTTATACATGTGCAGTTGATTGTAATTGTTTCTGTTAGGAATATTTTAACCATTCAATTAAGTATTTTTTGTTATTTGTATATTATTTATAATAAAACACAAAGAAAATCATACATAAAATTTTTTTTTTAAAAGTAAACATAAATATATTTGAAACATAAAAGTAATTTATTCCTGCAATAATTATAGTTTTGTGTAATTTTCTTAACTAATGCCATACACAAGACAGATAAAGATGTAGATTTTGTTCTATGGCATTTGCAACTTAACTCTAGAAATTATAATAAATTCAATCATTTCTTCAATGCATATTATCTTATAACAAATTGTGACACATTACTGCTATTAACATATATGAATGACATTTGCTGTTAAAAAAAAAAAAAAATTAATAGCTTGATACAAACTTACATTCCACCTCTGCCAAAACTTTGCATCATTCTTCGCTCTCTATTTCTTAATATTTCTTCCTTTTTCTTTTTATCTGAGGGCGGTTTTGCAAGAGAAACTTCCAATGTTGTACCACTGATTTGCTTGCCATTTGTTTCTTCCATAGCTTTAACAGCCGGATCTCTTTCAGCAAAATGAATAAAAGCATAGTCTTTTATTTTTTTAACTCTTTCTACTTTACCATATGCCTCAAACATTTCTTTTAATTTTTCTTCTGTTAATTCTGCACTCAAATTTCGAGCATAAAGTACTTTAACCTATGTAAAAAATAACAAAATCAATTATAAATATAGACATTTAAACCTCTAAGATAGTATATTTAAAATTATAAAACATTTCAATAAATTAATTTCATTTAATAGTTCATTAGCTGCTATTATTTGAGAGCCGTGAAGGAAAATAACTGCATAATTGAAAAATCCCAAATTTTCAGTCTTTAAATAACTAGACACAATTATAAGCATGAACTTGCAACATAAAATTTTTTACAACAATAAATGAAAAAATAAACTTTAGATAACTATCGTGATATTTCAATAGTCTTTGTAATTATACGATTCCTGCTAAGCAATTCTGAAAGAATTTAAGAGGTTGTTTATAAACACATTGATTATCCATAATTCACAAAATGTTATTTATAAAAACTTTCCATGGAACTGGAAAATTTTTTTATAACAGAGAAAAATCTATAATAATTGGCATTAATGGAATTCTTTAATTTGACACTTTGCACATCAATAATACATTAATAATTTAATTTATACTTCCTTTTTTATTGTAATCAATTTAGCACTTAACAAGATAAATATGTAACAAAGATATTAAAACTTACTTAACTCTATACAAAGCAAAATTTTGCTGAACACTTTATAGATATATTTTAAACAAGTATTATTGTATGTTGGTTGACTTCAAAAAACAAACTGGAATTACTTTTTTGTACACACACAAAGAAAGAATTCAAAATACATCTTTGATCACTCATGAAGTCATTCTTCATGCAAGTTGAGTGATGGGTATGGAAACATCTAAAAACAATTATAAATTGAAGGAAAAATTGATCTAGACTCAAACTACATACTTTGGACATTGTTTCATCATCAGGTTCTTCTTGGGGATCAGCCCAATCTACAATAATATCACAGCCCCAAACTTTAAGTCTGCCAGTTCCAAGTTTTCGCTTAGCTAAAGATGCAGCTTTGTGAGATTCATATTCCAAAAAACAAAATCCTCTATTCTTCCTCTTATCATCAGGAGAACTATAAATTATTACTTCAGTAAGGCCAGCTTAAAAGAGAAAAATGCTAGTATTACAAAATATATATCTAAAACTAATAAGAGGAATTTCATAGGAAGAAAACACTTTGACTAATACATATTTCCAGCATAATAAGAAACTGATTGTAAAATCAAAATTGAATATTAACTACCAATTAACTCAGTAGAATTTAAATCAATGAAACAATTATTTGAAGAATATCTGACAGTACAAAATTATTAATGGCATTAAAATTATATTTAACTTTTTAGTATACATTCAGGATTAAAAATTCTAAACTTATACTTAAATCTAAAGATAGCTATGCATTTAAAGATTTAACTTTTAAAGACATTGTTTTTAAGTTTATGTTGAACCACTTGGATGGTTTCAGTAAAATGTTTTATGTGTAACAAAGTTTTTGTAACGAATATTAATTAGACTAAATCCTAGGAGAGGCTAAAGCACTGAATAGGTTTACTGCGATGGAATGTTTTCTTTCATTCGCATGATGCAATTTTACAGTGTACATGGGTGAAATTTTCTTGGAGTACTGGTAACCTTTTAAGTTTTTGATGTAGCTTTCATTTGGCTGAAATTTAAGTGTATAAAGTGATTCTTCTAAGTTCTGTTATAATATCAACTGCAGGGAAGCATATGGCTGTCTTTCAGATGAGGGCTTCAAACACTTAATAATTAATCCCAATTTGATATTTAAAGACCTGGATATAGATGCCCACACAAACACAACTAAAGAAATTTGTTTAGAACTTAACTGGATAACCTATGGAATGAGACTTTAACATTCTGATAACACTGCGGGGGAATTTTCGAACACTATAAAATGTTTAGCCAGTGTTAACAATTCTTCAAGAAATGATTAAATGAGTACTTTTAATCAGTGCATTTGATTAATTTTGCAACTGAATACAATACATCAAGTATTCAGAAATATTCGACACTTATGTATTTAGATAGCTAAAAAGTTTGTTAATTAGAAACTCAAATTTTTATAAAATTTTTTTTACTCACACTATTGTTTTAGTTTTATTACTCAGTTCTCTCCAGGGTAGATTGCAGCACTACACTGATGTTTTTAAGGTGGGTACTGCTCAGTTGGTTAATAATGTTTAATGTATGTCATTTAAGCTACTGATTTAGTTTTATAGCTTGGATGTCTCTTACTCTAGACTGTGTAACAATTAGTTATTTCATATTTGTGTTCTAATATGTAATCTTCGTGAAATTAGTTTTTAGTTTTGTAATAATTATAATTAATTTGAAATTTTGATATTTAAAAACATCATATATTGCATCATATACAACTTAATTAGGTTCATGAGACAAATGTAATGCTTAACACTAAAATTTGAATTTGTGTTAAACCTATAAGATTTTACCATTAACTATACAGGTTTGTTACACTGAAATGCTAAGTATCTCATCAATGTCTTCATAAAACACCTTAATTTAATTTCAAAATAAAATTAAAATGAAACAATGGAATTAACCTAAAAATCAACTACAGAGCACTTAACATCTGGAATTAATCAAACTTCAGATTAGGTTGTATTATGGTCACATTTTGTTAACAGCTAACTTAATTGGGGCACATAAATTTCAGAATAAAAATCATTGTAAACAAATAAACCTTACAAGAACTGGTAGTTTGTTTTGCCTTTTATTTTGTTCACTTTTTGCATAGGACTGATGAATTAAATGAAATGAAGCTTTCATTATCAGTTACACATGAAATTGTGTTTTCTGATTAAAGCAGTTTAAGAAAATTTTTTTAAATTTAACATTATCACAAGTTATGGCAACTTGTTTTTTATTTCTTTATCACATATGAAATCAAAATCAACATTTTCATAAATGTATCATTTAAAAATATTTAGGTTTTTATAACATGATTTAAAAAAAAATGAGTTATATAAATATTAACACACAGTAATAACTTCAAATAAATGGGATTTTAATAAGTATAAATTAATGTTACAAAATTTAAGATTTTTCTTAATTTTCTAATAAACTTTACTGTTAATTATAATTAAATTTTGGAAAAAGCTTTACCGTATCCTTAACATATTTCACAACAAAGCATCAGTAAGGATAATTTAAAACCTAATTAATTCAAAGCAGAAAAAAACTATATATAAACAATATTACTCTTCAATTAAAAAACTAAAAACACCTAATACAAACACAAGTCATATTAAAAACATAACAGGATTTACAAAAATGCATATATATTTGATAAATTATGGATGATAATTTTTAGTTACTCAGCACAATAAATTTATTATGTTTGTCAATGTTCTAGTTACTTTAAATTTGTTAAAACTTAAAATGCATTTTTTATCAAGTGTTGCAAATTAAATATAAATGAAACAATCCTGATATGAATAAAAAACTATTCCTAAAGTTTCTCATTTGAAATCTGGGGAGTGGAGATGTAATTCAATTTTTTTAATGCCCTAAATTATAACAAGGTTACTGAAATCTTATTTAACTGCAATAGGTTCTCAACTAATTAATTGATATGCAATGTTTAATTCATTTTATACACATTGTTACACATGCTTGAAATGAAATATATTGACACAACTTCAGAAAAGGTTTATAATAAAAGTAATTAATAAAAAGCAATAATGTATAAAAAATAAATAAGTTTAATTAAGATAAGAAAACAATTCTTTCATTCTAAATTCTTATTATTCTAATAAGGAACAATTTTCATTCACAATTCCATAAAACTACTATAGTAAATTAATACAATCAACATATGAACACATTAACATTTACATGTCGCATACTCAAATATCTATATTTCTCACTACTTCAAATGCAAATTTTGCCCTTAACTATACACAAAAATAAACAGGACATTTTCCTGCTACATCTAATTTTTTCTTCATACATATAAGTCAAAATTTTGAAACAATACAATTTTTTCAATCTTTTAACTGATAAGTGGGAAAACTTTCATTTACAGTAACATTTAGGAATAAATGTATACTACAGTAAATATAAGTATTTGAAAATTAAAGAAATAAGTCAAACAAATAATTTTTTTAGGGGTTTTTTTTTATAAGCAAGCAACATATATATTATGATTGTTTACCAATTTCAGACTAACTTATACAATTTTATCGATCAACTGTAAGACCAACAAAAACTATACACATTATGGCCAAACACTATAAACTGGCATTTTTAAACCAGAGTAAAAGTTTGGAAAATATATTTTTTAAAGTGGTTCCTCCTAACACACCAGAGTGCACGAGAAAAATTATATAATTCATTTTAATTGTTATATATTTAATTTATTAAACAGATTATAATTAAAGATTAAAATATTGTTTTGATATGCAACATTAAGTATTTTAGATAGATTTCTAAAAAAATTCCCAGTAAATGAAATTTAAATTAACAATTAAATTTTATAAAATAATTACTTTACTGGAAACCTAACATCTACAAGTATTGTTATTTTAATAATATAAGTATTATTTCATTGACCACTCCTATGAAATTAACATTGAGATGCACAAGAAAGATGCAATTGAATGATTGTTCGTCTTGAGCTATTTCACAAGGCAACATTGTGTAAACACTTTTTAGCACAATTAAAATATTTTTTGCGGTATTTTCTATAACTGCACAAATATAAAAGTTGGTATAGAAATAATTAAAAAAAAAAAAAAAAAAAAAAAAACTTTTTTTATTGAAGAAATGAAGTTCTTTATTTCATACTTAATTGGGTGGGGGGGGGAGACTTTAAATCGTAATTTCCAATTGAATAAAATGGATGTTTTTGTCTTATTCCTATTTTACTTTTTCTTCTTTTTTATATTAGAATCATAGAAAAAAGAGGCAAAAAAACAAAAAGCTTTTTCTTAATCACTTGCCCAACTATTGGGACTAATTTGATCACTAATCCCCTCCCAATACTGCAGCTTGCAGAATTATGGCAGAATGGCACCATCGGAAGGAGTAGCCTCTTGGTAAGAGCAACATAAACACAAAAGTTATTCCATTACAGTCAGAGTAAATCTTCACACATAAAATAGCAAAAAGGTTTCTACCTCTAATGCCTTAATCTTTAGGAACTTGCAGATGGAACAATGCCCTCATTGTCCAAAAACCACCAACACTACGTTATTCCTAATTAGAATATTTGGGAAATTTATTCCCCTCTTTCAATTTTTTAAAGTCAACAGATTCATGTACCTGTCCTGACTTCATCAGAATGGATTGGAGATAAATAATAGCACAACCTCATTTACAATTATTTCATCTCATAAAGCATTTGGTGACAAAATGATCATAACATGATATTTGGTAAGCCTGACAGCTAGGCAAGAAAACAGAAACTTGTGAAAGATTTCTAAAATTGTTATTTTTCTAAATTGAATTATTTAAAAGAATATTAAATATTAAAGAATAATAGAAATCATTACATAACACTGAAAATTGATGAAGATATTAAGAGGTATTTGTATGGAAAATAATCATTCTTGTTTAAGAATTTATAACAATATTTACTGATAATAAATAGATAAATAGCAAGTTTTTTCTTTAAGAAAAATTATGCAGTTTGTTTGCAATTATGTCATAAGATTTACAATCAGACCTAAATCATAACATAAGGTTATTTAAACACATTAAAGATTACAATTATAACAACTTTAAAAGAAAACTTAATAAATGATTGAAAATTAATAAAAAAATTGTTCATAATTTTACTATAACAATAGTAATCACAATGAGGATAAGAGGATTATTAAGCTTGAAAAAGCATGAACATGTGACAACCTAATCTTAGTAATGACAGTCCATATGTAGAGCCATAGTGAATTTTTGCTAATAGAAGAATGAACTGAATGTTTAGTTTCTAAATGCAATTTGTGAAGCAAAATATATCATTAATAGAAAAAAGAATTACTTGTGAAAAAAGTGACTAGATGCGGACGCATGATAATCCATTATAGAACAATATGTTATTACATGTATTTTTACAACTATTTTTTTTTTAATAATAATTGATAACAATTGTGCATTAAAGAAGGATTGCATTTGCATTATGCAATACAGGACACCAATATGGTAACAAAAATTTTACACACTTCTCACCTGCATATATTTCACTATCAATAAATTCTATAATTTATAATTGCTATAAATTTATAAGCTTACTTATATTATATAAACTGTTGTATATCATAGAAACTGTAGAACAGATTAAATAAAATTTAAGAGAAAGAAACAAATTTAAAGCAAAATATTTTTAATTCTTTACAAAAACATAACAGTGACAAGTATATAAAGGTCTAACCCATAGTAAGTTTTTTTAGAAGTTCAATGTATTGCTTACTTTTTAACAGTTGGCATACCACAATTCTGTATATAAAACATTTTTGAAGCAATATGAAGTAAATCTGCAATGCTTAAGCAAGGATATAAATTGTGATGAAAAAAAAAAAATATTAAAAAATTTGCAATTATCTACTATTTTAACTGAAAGTTATTTTTTTTATACCAGATTTTCAATAAATGCATAATTATAGCATATTTAAACAAGTAACTAACTTTAAACTTCACAGTACTTTGCTACTTTTTTCAAACATTGTTATATTTATAATATTTTTCATTTACATTAAAAAAATTAAGAAATCACTAAATTTTAAACTTATTTTAATATAAGAGAGGAACTAGAAACATTAGAAAGGTATAAAAATAGAGAAAGAAATATGCATTACCTTTATTTTGAAATTTAAACAAAATAAAATAAAATAAAATGTGGTACTTCTTGAAAAAATGGTAAACTAGAAGCAGCAAATTATATTTATAGAATTTCTTATAAGCAATTACTGTTTGTCAGTTTTAAAAGAATTTTTCCATTAACAGATGATTTACTACAAATAAATTAAAAATACTCAGATTTATTTACCTTACTTTTATACAATGAAAAAAAAAAAAAAAATTTGTTTTAACAGAATCAAATAGAAACATTTTATCCAGATTCTATTTTGCAATTCAATAAAATTTTTACTGAGGATTCTTTGTTTTATAGTAATACCTTTAATTAAAATTAATTCTATAAGAATATTAACAGAAAATTTTTGGTATTTAAATATATCAAATATCAAACAAAAAAACTAATCCATAAGTTTTCATTTGATTTATTTCATTATTTAAAAATATCTGCATCAAATCGCTAAACAAAACTGTTTCACAATAAGCTTAATCTTAGATTTCATGTTCTAAGAAAGAAAAAAATATGAATGTAGAAACTATTTTTAGAAAGTAATAGAGATTCAAAGGAATTTTTTTTTAAAAGCCATAATAACAAATCTTAAAAATTTATAATTTTTTGATCAACAGATTGTGAATACATGAAAATTAAATTATCTATATTTTTTTAAAAAATGATAGGAATTATCAGGATTAGTCCTTTCTAAGTTTTAGTTTTCAAAAACATTTTAAATTCAGTAAATTCTTACAAAAGAGCAAATATATTAACATTATATAAATCATTGGGATATTTTTAATTTCTCTTGCATAAAAAAAGAACATCTACAGTCTAATAAATTATGTAACAGAATTTAACTCAAATTTAGCTTTAAATTGCATGATTCAAGGTGTACAAATTTTAAAAGTGATTATGTAAATACAAAATTTGTGCTTTCTTTAATAAGCTCTTGGTATATTTATAGAGGAGAAGAATTAAAAACAAAAGGAATCACTCAAGTTGAATTTGAAAGATATAGATTAGGATTTAAATTTACTTTGAAATTTATATTATATATATATATATATATATACATACATACACACACACATGTAGATTTGATAGCAGATACTGATATATAAATTTATATGGATAGTTTCCTTAAGAAGATATGAAATTATTTTTGATTATTCAGTTTTAAAAAAAAATTTCTTTCTATATATCATTCTTGATTTTCAGAAAGCACCAAAATTTAAGACTAGTATTCAAAATAAGGAAAATGTAAAGTTATAAGTCAATATAATAAAACAAAAAATTGAACAGTCACAAAAACTGACAGCTCAAAATTTGTCCAAAGGAAAGAAAATCAATACTCAAATTATATTAGCAACTATAAAAAAAAATCTGTTTTCAGAAACAAATGCTTGAAATAACAGGATTTTCTAAATTATAGATTTACAAAATAACTTCTTGAAATCTAGAAGGTTTAAAGATTGATCAAACATACAATAGATTATGACATTCACAAAGATTCAAGCAAACTATATACACAAAACTAAAGATATACATTGGTATTTATTCAAATTTAAAAATGATACACACATATTTCAACTAATCAAGAATTTTAATAAGCAGGTTTAACATCCTTTTGTGGAAAATCTAGTCAAAATGAAAATAATATATTTAAACTAAAGATAAAATAGGTTGATCTCAAATATTAATAAAAACCAGAAGCTTATCAGATTTTTGAAACATGAAAATGTTTGAGAGTAAAAGCAACCATTTTAAAATGTATATTGCGCATAGTATGAAGAATTATTTCCAGAACAAATAAAACTAGCATTTTCAAAAGAAAATTTTCCGGTTTACTTTTCTGAAATAGATTTTTCTTCAATTTGAGTTTTAAACTTTATATTGTTTGTTTTTATTAACAAAATTTTTAACCTGTCAAAAGATTTAAATATAATGTTTATGGTAAAATAGAACAAAAATATTACTTACTTTCAAAAAGGTTTAATTTTTACATTTTAAATGTGGTCAAGAAAAACAATTTTAAATAAAATAAGGCCAAGACAGAAATTTTGACCATAACATTTATAAATAAGAATTTACCTGTCAAATTAAAATGTCAGGTTTAATTTTGCATACCTGTTAATTTACCAAATTCTTCAAAGATTTCATCTTTGCTCTTGCTCTTTGGGATGTTACCGACAAAAAGCCGAAGATTTGGAACTGATACATTGACTTTCAGATTCTTCCCACTTTTGATCTCATAATTATCCAGCTGAAAAGTAAAAACCAAAACTTGCCAAAAACCTTTAAATTTTAGATGATACATGCCGAAAAGTTTATTTGAATTTTGAATTTTAAAATTTATAAGAAACAAATTTCAAGTTCAGTTCCATTGATACTAATTATTCAGCAAGAGCAATTTTTCATAAAATTTTTTTCAATGGAAATCTAAAAATATAATTATTTTAGAGACCACTTGAAAGATAAAAATTTTTTTTAAAAATAAAACCTAAAGAGATTATTAAGAGCATTTTGTTTAAAAAATTGTTTCTGAATAATTCAAAATAAGTTAAATTTATACCATAATTAAAATAATTAAGCAAATCAAGTTTCAAGTATTTTTAATTAAGATATTTTGTGATTATTTTTTGTACAGTGACAAAACTATAAAAGAACAATTATATTCAAGCTAAACTATTTCCAAAAACTGGATAAATGGATTTTTAATATTTAAAATACAATGAAAGAAAAAGAATAATTTCTGAGAAAATTGCATTACAATATTTATTTTATGGAAAATTAAATAATTGAAATAAACAACAAATTTCAGAATTTATTCCATCCTTTTGTTCAATTTAACAAAAGAGTTTAAAAATCATGCTACAATAGTCTGTAGGAATAAAGACACCATTCCTTGATAAATATTTAGGATGAACTTAATATACCAATGAAAGGATCACTCCAAACTAATATAATTAGAGACAATATAAATATTCTGATTTATGTAAGACTAGATACTAATAACTTCCGATGTAGTAACAAGAATTCAATCTTGAACAGCCATATATATAAAAAACACATATTTCCATTTGAATACCATTGACATATATACTTTCAGAATTCTTCAAAAAATTTGAAGATTTATATTTCAACTGAATATATAGTCATAATTAAAGAATGGCAACTACACAAAAACGACTTATTAAGTAGTCAAATTTAACTGTCCACAAAAACACATTTGAAGATAATTTTGTATTATTAAATAGTTGTTACCAACATTTTTATAAGGTATTCAGAAATCAATTTCTCAATAAAAAGATGTATAATGTAACTTTATTAAACAATTTTTAGTTTTAAAGCTGCAACTCACTCAAGATTAAAAATAAAAGAAATTTAAAATAAAGCATTAAAATCATAAAAAATAGCAGCAAAAATAAACTTTCTGTAGTGGCTTTATTTAAATAGGTAACAAGAAAATTACCTGTTTAACAGCAGCATGAGCAGATTCTCTGTTGCAATAAGTGATGAAAGCGTATCCACGATTTTGTCCAGTCAATGGATCCATCATTAACCTCAAATCCCAAATTTGACCACACTTTTCAAATACTGGGATTAATTCATCTTCAAAAATATTTTTAGGGATTTTCCCAACAAAAACCTGAAAAAGATTTATTATTATAACAACTTGACTAGTTTTAAAAATATAATCAAAGAAATCAAATATTTATTTAAATATACTTCACATCCAGCTCCAGGAGGAGATTTATTGTCCCAGTCAGGAGGAGGCCCACCATATTTTCGTTGACCTGTTGTAACATCTAAAGTATAGCCAGTTCTTTCTAGTATAGCCTAATATTAAAGATGACATTAATTACATGTTATAACCAGCAATAAATTAAATATTTACTCATTAAGAAATTTACCTTAATTTTTTCTTCATCTGGTCCTTTTGCAGCAACTGCTGAAGTACCCATTTTTGTCTTTTGGCGATAAGTTTTCATTATACCACACAAATATGCACTTTTATTGGATACATGCTCCAGACTACTTTCCATAAATTCTTTTAATACAGTCAAGGCTCCATCAACTGGAAATTCTTTTAATGCTTCTAATGCTCTTTCATCTAATTCAGAATATGATAGCTTACCTAAAACACAAAATTACATGTTAAAACAAGAATTACAATATTATTTATGTCAATAATTTTAACATCATTCAATTTCTCTTTTTAGTAGGGTACATTTACCATTGGTAACTAATTCTTCTAATTTTGTGACAACAGTATCAGCTAGTCCATAATCAGCAAGCTCTTTGGTTTTATTATCAGTGTCCATGGGCTCTCCATTTTCTTCTTTTTTAACTTCCATTTCGTGATCATTTATCCCGTTCCCGTCAGACATACTAAAAACATATATTTTAACTCAGATTAGTAAATTATCACCATCATTTACGTAAAATTGATTTGAACTAATTAAAATTCTCATTAATTTATATACAATATTTTGAAAGATGAATTGAAATATCAGAATACTAATTACAACATACTATGTCGACAAATTTGACAGTTATATTTTCAACCATGATTTCAAACACAAAACAAAGCACATATTATACAAACACAATGAAAAATAGTAAATTTGAAGGTTTATGCTTTAATGATTATTATTTAAGGTATGAAAAAAACATTAAGTACATTTGAATATAAATAGTTGGTAAAAAATATTAACTGCGTCATTAGTTCAATATACAAGTGATTATTAGAAAAATAAAAGAAAACAATAACATAGTGAGAAAAATACCTACTTCAAGGATTATACAAATATTTTTTACAAAAAATAAAATGCAACTGTCACTTCTAGACAATCAATATACCGGCATTTGCAACGAATTAAGCATGCTCGTGAAATGTAAACGGGGTTTTCCTAAGTTACCTCAAGGGGGAACTTAACATATTGATGATATATGGAGTATATTATAAAAAAATAAATAGAATCTACTTCAATAAAATCATACAAATAAAAACAGAAAATCAAATCACTTACGTAATGAGTCAGTTTAGACGATAAAAATAGTAAATTCTAGTTAAGTTCAGTAAGATTCAACTCAACAAAAAAAATTTGCCGGCGCCTTTACGGGCTCAGTTGCGGTTTCATTCTTTTTCTTTTTTGTTGATTAACAGAAAAATGTTGGTGAAACATTTTAAAATGTGTGTATTGATGTTTAAAGTTTCTCATGTAAAAAGAATACATTCTGTATGATTGAACTTTAATGTAGCTAAATTTAATATTTCCAAAATTTATTCAATAAATTTCATATTTAACATATTTTTAAAAATACGCAAGCAGGTAATTTCCAACTCAGAATAATGATACATAACACTTCTCCCGATTGATAATAACAACACAAGGTAATATTCAAAACTCGGTACGCGGCACATGTGGAAATAATCTTACGGTATTAGCCATTCTGTGACTACTTTACACATTTTTTAAAACTGTTAATAGTTTCTCTGTGATAAAATATATTTATCAAATGAAAATAATTTGTTTTTTATTTTGATTTGAAAGAAACTAGAGATTGCATCATTCATTTTAATAAAACACAGTTGTTGTCAACAATCTTTTCGCTGTTTAAAAACTTATTTTTGTATTCATTAAATGTTCTAATTTTATTCTGAACTCTAACTAAGTATTTGAAATTTAAATTAGTACACTTGTAATAAGTTAAGCTATAATAAGAAAAATATGTATTTACTGAATAAATTGAAATATTAGAAAGAAATTGGTGCTTTTCAGTGATTAAAGCTCTTAAGTTGAAAAAAACAGCAATTTGCATCAGTCCTTTATTTGATTTCAGAATTAATATTTTGATTGTTGATCTTAAAACTGAAATAAATGAAATTTTTTATGAATTCAAATTTAAGAAGGCTAATTTTTTTTTAAATTAGGCATTTTCTTTTCTCCACTGTACATATAGATTGTCTTTTCCGCATTTATCCTAAGCTCCGATTTCTCAACTTCTCTAATGTTGCAGTCTTCTTTTTACTCAACTACAAATCTTGGTACTGTATCTACATTATCAGCATACAAAAGAATGTACTTAATTATTAAACATAGTATCTCTTGCTACATTATCAGTATCTCATAATTTTCTGTAATGTAAAATTGTAAAAGAGGCACTTGCATGTTCATCTCCTGCCTTACTTTATTGCAAATCTCCAGAATATTAGATATGTCTCCCCACATTTGCCTTATTGAGAATATCTTAGTAAGACTGAGCTTCATAAGCTTAACCGTTTGAGTGTGGCAAAGCACTATCGTGATATGCTTGTTATG
>JAPDSC010095295.1:25353-36827 GCA_026290005.1 Latrodectus geometricus | reverse complement strand
AAGCATGCACTGTACATAAGAAAAGTATCCAATATGCAGTCCAAAATAACCCATTTCTTTCATTTAATTATTATACAAATACATTTTATTTTGAAAATGTCTAACCTCATTTAAGTTATTATAAACTATTAAGTTTTACTAAAATGTTTTCAGAATTATCACTCTTGATCGATCTTGTACTTTCATCTCACTTAGTTGCACTTTTTGATGTAGTGGATTCAAACAGATCTTTTGTATAATAAGTGTTTTTTCTGTACAATTTATTATATTTTTAGACATACCAAGTATTTTTTATTTTATGTGACACTCACATTATCACCAATATGTATCTTCAAGAATTAACCAAAAAAATTTCTATGGATTATATGCCACTGCGCATTATGTGACACATTTCTTCTTTAACTCAAAAAGTCTTTTGGATAATATGCCAATTTGGATTATATACAGGAAAGTATGGTAATTCATCATAATGTTTTGTTAAAACATGTGCCTTGTCATAAATAAGTGCATATTCAATTTTATTCTTTTATTATGAGAACAACCTATGACGATTAAATGAAAATATTTAATCTTTAGATTAAATATTTTTATTACCTATTAGTCAGTCTTCAGTTATGTATGAGGAATATTAATATGTAATTCTATTATTTTTAATGAAATTATTTATTTAACTCTTATTATAGCTATTATTTAACTTATATCATCAAATTATTATGTATAATGGAACACATTAAATAAATTAATCAAATAATTTTACTGAATTTAAAATAAAATGGTTTTTGATGTACGATTGCTGTAAATTTCAAATAAAATTCTTAGAAGAATTATAATTAAGATTCATTGTCATAATTCAAGACAAAAGAATTTGTCATGACTGTTCAAGAAGTGATAAGATACCATTGAATTTGTTAATTCTAGCTTGATAATAATTTAAATCCTTTAGAATTAATAAAATAGGCTGTAATGAAAGTTAATTAAGGTTAAGCACAATCTTAATTTAATTCATTTTGAAAAATAAAAATTATTAAACACCTCTTTTATGTTTTTGTCATTTATAACTATGTTTCATTAATGTATTATAAAGCTGAAACTTTAATTAATGTTTATAAATAAACTATAAATACCATGAAACTTTAATTAATAATGAATATAATGAAATTAGTTACAATGTAAAGTGTGCTTTACAATTATTGAATGTTAAAAACTCAATAAAAGATGTTTTTCCTTTTCAAAAATAAAAACAGTTTTGTAGTTAAGGCTTTGTCCAGACATGTCATGTGAAATATGGTAATTATTTTAGCTACCTTAAATGTTTTATAAAATTTTTATTTAATAAAATTAAGATTTATTTTTGAAGATTAAATTGTGTGGACAGAGAAATTAGTATTTGTTAAAAATGAATCCATACATGAGCTGCAAAAAATTATTTCTACTGTAAAATGAATTTTATTGATGGAAACTATTAAGAAAAGTACCATATTTTCCTGTATATAATCTGCAGATTGTGTTAATTAAATTCCGAATTTCGTTGTGTGTATTAAACACTGCCACAGGTAATCTGATAAAAAACATTCTGCAAATTAGAAAATCTTATAAGAAAGTTTTGAAAGAAACACAGTTCATGTTCCATAAAATAAATAACAGGTAGTATCAAGGCTCACCCAAGTTATTTAAGCTATAATCAGCTTTGTCCAATTATGTTCAAAAACGAACTTCGTTTTTCATAAAGATATTACAGTTGCATTTTGCTAACGTTATTTCATAATTTATTTTGACACAAGATGTTTCATTTTGAAAATATTCGAATTTACATATCGTCATATGGAAAGGAAAACTTTTAAGTTATACATCAGATTTTAAATAAAAAGCTATAGCCAAAGCAAATAAAAAAAATAGCGACAAACATGTTAATATGAAGTGAAAAGCATGTGCAGTGTAAAAGAGAAATGTATAAAATACGCAGTTTGTAAATAATCAATTTCTTTCACTTAAATATTAACAAAGCAAATATATATTTTTTTATATATGTCTAACATCATTTTAAAAGATATTAGAAGCTAAATATCGATAAGTTTTACAAGAATCTTCTTGAAATTATTGCTCTTGATAGATCTCATTCTTTCATCTCAAGTTTATCATATTTTGTGATGAGGTAGATTTAGACTGATATTTTTCATAATAAATGCTTTTTTTCTCTACAATTTATTAAATTTTTAATCATACTGTGCATTATTTTATTTTATGTGACACCCATATTATCAACAGTACATATTTTAGACTATTCTCCAGAAAAAATTGCTGTGGATTATACACCACTGCAGATTATGCGACACATTATTCCTGTTATAAGAATTATTATTATTGAGCAAATAATTGCATAGTATTCATGGTACAAATTCGTGAATATATATATTTTTTGCTAATATGATGAAATTTTATATTAAGCTATTGCTTAACTAAAGAAAATATTTGCAATTATCATTATTTTTAAATATGAAATTTTTTTTTAGTTATGGCTAAAGAACGGAAAGGTACTTTCAAAGTAAATGCTTTACTGGAAATTGAAAAGGCTGTGCAAGAACGTTGGAAATTAGAAGAAATATTTGAAGAAGATGCTCCACCACAAGGCTCCAAAATTGAAAAATATTTTGTATCTTTTCCTTATCCTTATATGAATGGCCGGCTTCATCTAGGTCACACATTTTCTTTATCAAAGTGTGAAGTTAGTATGAACAATATATTTTGCTTTATAAATTGTGAGTTCTTTAAAAATAAATTTAATTTGATTGTTGGATTCTTATTAATATCTTATATGTTAATATTTTTCTTTATTTTATATTATTTATTTTAAGTATTTTTGTAGTAAAATTTTTGGTAAAATCTTACAAGCTGGTACATATTTGGCCCAATTTCAAAGTTTCATACCAAGCTCTGCACAATAATTTTGCCCCCCCCCCAATCTAAATTACATCATCTCGAGCAACATACAATTTTCAAAATCCCAATCCCATTCAAATCCAAATTTTACGCATTGCAATCTTTTGCTTTCATAGACTTGAAATATCAAAATTTTGAATATTTCACTATAATTATTACAAAAGTATGACAAAAATAATAAACTAATTTCACAGATTACATATTACAAAACAAATATAAAATTTCTAAATATCAAGCAGTCTTGAGCGGAAGATATCTGGCTATGAAACTAAGCCAGTAATATGTATAAAACATTTTTATGAAACTTTGTGTTTTAACTAAATATGCAGTAGTTCCCATCTTTAGAATCAATGCTATCTACTCTAGTGAGAACCTGTGGCTCTAAAGCTAAATCAATAATGTAAATAACATACATTTTTACATACAAATAAATTTCATAATGTAAACAGCCAGGCAATAAAACTTAAATCAATGATATAAATACTATCAATGTTTATGGAAACTCAGATTTTAATTAACCAGGCAGTAGCGCACACCTATTTAAAAAAAAAAAAAAAAAAAAAAAACGTAAATGCTTTCTACTATGGAGAGAACTAGGCAATAAAGCTAAATCAATGATGTTAATAACACATTTATATGAAAACTCAAATTTTTAATTAAAAATCACAAAAATTCATGGTAAACCTAAATTAAATATGTCAAATATTTTGACATATTTAATAAATTACGTAAATTATTACAAGCAACAGCAATTTTAAAGTAATAACACATAAAGTAAAAATATTCAATCACTTGCAGAAGAATTAAATTAATTTTATCTCTATCCATACCTTTCTCGTCCCATACACTAATGCTGAAATTTGAATGCTTACAAATTTATTTACATTCAAAACTAAATAAACTTTAATTCCTTACCTGAAAAAGAAAACTTACGAGATTCGCTCCCAAGTGCCACCGGTTTTCACAAAGGCGCTCGCAATTATGCGGTGCATCGATGGAAAAGAAGAGGCACGGTTGAAATAGATGTAACATCATCACAACAGATATTTTAAATAATGTCTAGGACATTCTATTACATTCCAAAGCCATGGGTCAAGCTTTACTGATAGCAGAGAAGAATATTTCTGAAAGCTCTATATATACGCCCAAGGCAGTTAACGCATCGGCTTAGCGCGGCGTATATATACCCTCGCGGCAGGCAAATGGTTAAACACTTAAATTTAAACCGTAAATGAAAGTAACAAAACACAGCAAAAGCTTCTTGGGTTACTAAAGCCCAAAGAAATTTTGCTCATCAGATTACATCATAAAATTGCAAGGATACTTCCTGCCCCAATAAATTAGTTTGCACATTTATTATTGTACTAGCCCTTAGGATTTGGTAGAACTTTTATCTTGTTTCTTATTCTATTAACTGTAATGGATGAGACAAAAACTAACAAATTTGAAATAACATTATGCTTTGCATTTGAAAGAATGGTAAATTCTACCTTTCGCACAGTTTCCAACTTTTTGCCAACCAAAATTTGAACAGAAATAATATATTTTTTGTTATTTTAAATTATGATTATACATATTAATTTTAAGTTTTTCCTTTAATTCTCGTACCAGATTTGGCTTCCTGATAGAAGTTCGTCAAATAATTTATTTTTTGTTACAACTTATATTGGAAAATATTAAGAATATGTTATTTTATGAAAGATCAGTGATTTTGTGTAATAACATAGATACATGATCATTTTATTTTAAAATGTTTTTTTTGTTTAATCTAATGTTAGTCTATATTGATAAAAGGACTTGGGTTGACAGCTGGGTAGTAAAATTATATCAATTACTTGAATGACATTAATTTTTACTATAGTTGTTTTTTTAATCAATTGAGTAATCACACATATCTTCAAAGAACATCTTATATAGTGCTGTGGGCACAGATCAATAACCAATCTATAAAATTAAATTAACAATGTGGATAGTATTTGTTTTTTATGGTACATTTGGTTTTTAATTGATTGACCTATTTCCCACCTAAAAACAACATCATATGTAGTACTACTAAGCAGGGGTCAACTACTGAGCAATAAAGCTAAATATATAATGTGATTAGCATATAATAATTTGTAATATAATAATTCTTAAAATAATTAGTTTAAATAATTAATCAGCTCAAAGCTCATGCTTCAAAATTCCTACACTAATATAACTTGTAAAATATTTAGTACATAAAGTACTTATAACACATTTTTACCAGCTTATAAAATTTGAACTAACTCATTTGATATGTTGTAAGGCTGTTGTAACGTGATTTTATCCAATCACGATACGATAAAAAATCATTTTTATTATTGAAAGGTAGTAAGTTCAAATACTGGCTTAACCGAGGATACATTTTGTTCACTAAATGTGTCTAGGGCACATTAAACATGTTGTTCCAACTTCTTCCAAGTGAAATGATACCTTTAAAGGTGGCAGGTCAAGTATTTGATATTTCCTCCTTGATCCCTACTTTTAAATTACAAAAATTCCCACCCACCTGCTTGCACTAACTAGTAGAGTCCAAATCTGGGCATAGTACTGGGAAGTATGTTGGTGCAACAACAATTTAATATTTGTGCATTATTTTTATCAGTAGTTACTTCTCGAACTCCAGAGCTAACAGTAGCTCCCAGCTTTAAAAATGTTATTTTCTATACTGCTTCCTTACAGTGTGTAAATATAACAAATTTCAATAATTAATTTCAGACATAATTTCATCTTAACTTTAATTTCAAACTTAAAATTAATAGTTCAAACTTTCAAATAAATTCTGAACTTAAGTATTTCCAATTTCAAACCAATTAATAAAAATAAATTTAAGACCAAAAACTTTTTAATTTTCTAATTAAGGTTTTAAAAAATTTAACATTGATAAACTGTAATTTGTATAATACAATGGTTGTGAGAATAGTAATCAACTTCTGCTCACATCAGAAATTATTATAGAATTATTTGCGATCAAATAGCTTACAGTAAAAAATTTGGGATATTAAGAAATCTATTTTGGCCTTATGATATGTTGATTTGGCACTGCATTTCACTCTTGATGATGGGGTGTTTCCATTGCCAAGAACAAAATGTATTTCAAATAGGATGCAATTAAATGAACTGTGCTATGTAGACTTATGATGTACTGTTAAAAATTTCATTAAATTTCGTAATTTAATGGAATTTTAAGAGCATGTTTATCTAAAGTGATTGATATATTAAGTTTTAAACATAATAAGTTTTTAAAGTATTTTAGCTTTATTTTTACTGAAATAAAATGGAATTTTTATTTGCTATATCAAGAATATCAAATTATGAAAGTAATATGATGAATCTAGGTATATATTGGACTTAAGTGCTGCTAAACATAAAATAAATATTTTCTGTAAAATACAATTAGTAATTATTCTAATCTGGGAAAAACTGGTTTAAATCAGCGCAGTAAGAAAAAAATTGGGCAGAATTTTTAACAAGTCTCAATTTAACTGATATATGAATATTTTATGAAGCCTGTTGGTATTATGGTGGCACTTTACACTCTGCTTCCAAGGCACAGGTCCAAGGTTTGATCCTTGGGTTGGGCAAAGTCGACTGAACCTTTCATAAAACTTGATAAAACTGAGTACCAAGGATGCTTATGAACTTAACACTGGAGTTTTCCCATTAGACTGAACAACTAACTGGGACACATGCTTTGCACCCCAGGGTCTTCAATCAAGAAAGTATGGGCACTGTAGGTTTTGGCCCAATAGGAGCTGTCATGTCATTTTTTTAATGTTTATCAGCATTATAATACTTTAATGGAAGACAAACATAAAATGAATGAATTACTTATAATTTTTTTTATTGTTTTGTATCTCAGTTTAGATATATTTTTAGTTATAATATTAGCTATTAATTAAACTTTTCTCTTACTTAATATTTTTAAATTATTTTCCTTGTAGACATCATTCATCATATGTACTTAAAAGATTTTTGTTAATGTTTATTATTTTGTATGTTTAAAGAGGATTTTTAAGTGTCTATAAAAATTTTTCATGTGCAGATAAACTTATCAAATTTGATTGAAAAACATTGTATCAAATTTAAGAAACATTTTTAATTTTTTAAGCTGTGAAATATAAACTTTTCCTAGAATTTTTTACATTTATTATACCTAACTATAAATTACAATTTTTTTTCTTTCTTAATCCCTTTACAATTGCTGTCAATTTTATTATATAATTGTATAGTAGTTGTGTTATTATCTTATGTTATTGATTATGAAAGGATTTAATTATTTTAAGTATTCATTTTTTCACTTTTTAAATATTATCAATTCTAGGTTGTACAGTAAATATTTTTTTACAACTAAGGGTACAAAGAATATAATGCAACTGTATGTGTATGTACATTAATTTTGCTTTTATTATTATTTTTTTTTTGGCAATTAGTATATTGCTTGAAAATTTATGTTATTAAAGTTAGCCTATACTGTCACTTGAAGTAAAATATGTATTTATGTTATTCTTTTAAATTAAATTATTGAGTTAAAAATGGGTATTTTAGATTTTTAAATATTTTAATGAAACATTTTGTTTAACTATATGATAATTACTTAGATCTGTTTGTTATTGCTCCAAAGTAGAGTGAGATATTTGCCTCTAATAAATAATAAGCAATTGTTGTGAAAAGTTTTGAAACCGATTCATTTTTTGAAACCTATAATATTTTACAATTATTACTTCCAAGTTTAATGAAATTTTAAATTGAAACCTTAAAAGCATAGTTTTTTGTTGTACTTCAGTTTTTCTACTGTGTGATATAAGTAAAAGATGTTATTAATAATTTTGTGTGAAGTAATCAAATATAAGCAGTGTTAAATTAGAAAATAAGTATTTAAATTGGAATTTAAAAAAAGTTTTAAAAGTGGATAAAATAAAGATAATCGCATGTTGTAATTTCATTTAGAGATATATTTATTATATTTCTAATAAATATATTTCATTGAAGACTTTTATTAAAGTTCTTTGTTTAAATTTTATTTTTTTTAAATTTTAAGATAAGGGAAGTATATTATGTTTTAAAAATCTACATATATCAGGGATTCTTAACTGCTATTCCATTACAGTGACATATGTCAGTAAAAAAAATTAATTGGCCTTCAAAGAGTGTTAAAAGTGATTTTTCAGTACAAATTTTTCTTAAAGATTGGAAAGCAAAAAATTATAAAAGAAAAAGAATCCTTTAAAAAGTCATTTATGTAATGTTGAATGGATTATACAAAGTAGCCTATTTAAATAATATATTTTCATTTATTAATTTCAATTTTTAGTGTATATATATATATATTTATATATAACTTATTTACTAAAGTAAATTTGTTAAAGAAAATTATAAATTTGCTTGGTTTGAGTTTTTAATTTATTTAATAATTGATTTTTTTTAGTTTGTAGCAATATGAATTTATCAAAATTAAACATAATTTTTAAGTAATACTTGCAGTCTTAACATAGTAGTTTTGAAAGATATTGCTTACCTCCCAAAAAATTTAAATTACCACCCTTCCAAATCACAAAAGAGTTGTAAATTAAAGTCAAGTAATTAAGAATATGAATCTTATATTGAAATAACTTTGAAAATTAAAGATAAATTTTTCAGATGTTATATAGAGATAAATTCTGCAACAAAATGAATGTCATCATCTTTACAAGAAAGCAATGAAGTGTTATTCTTTCAAACAACATATATTACTATCCATAAAATTTGCTACACCAGGAAGAAATTCAAATGTAAAAGTGATATGTATTGGACAAATATATTGTACTTGAAATAACACGAATTAAATTTTCAAGAAATTTGGAAGTATAGAACTTATATACCTGGGCATTAAGTCAGAGATTGGAGGGCATGATATACAGCTTTTCAATTTCAAGATGTTGCTAAAATTTGTTTATAGTAATGATTGATATGTGGATGAGAAAACCAGGGGGGCTTGGCAACAACTAACTGGATATTTTCTATTAGTGAGAGGTTTTATAAATGATCAGGGAAGCAGTTGAATATTTTCTGTATCAATATAGGCTTGTAGAATACTAGCAATACATGTTCATGGATATCTTGCTGAAATGTAGCGTTTCCCATAGCTCAAATAAAGAGTAAAGGGCCTTAATATCGCATAAATGTAATCTCTGTTATTCAAAATACTGTCAGTGCAAATAAGATATGACAGATATGTATTTAGTGGCTATTATGTGATACGCCAGTATGACAATTTTGAATACATACTGAAAATATGTGTTCTCAATAATGCTGTTGGACATAGATGCAACTATCATAATACTATAAATAGAACCGACATTTATGTGAAAACATAACATCATGCTATTTTAGCTTTCACATTCTATATTTCATTACACTAATGAAAGTGCTTATGTCTAATTTAGTGTCAATAGTAACTGATTCCATAGGTACAAAGCTGATAGTTTATGATGCTACAAACATAATTAAATTGTTCATGTAGGTTTCATATTTCATAACAGCAATGAACTACCTACTAAGATCTTGAATATAATGTCTTCTTCACTGTTAGTGATATTGGGTCATTAAAATCTAGCACAGCATTTACTATGACTGTCTTGAACCCATTGATTTCATATTTTCCTGACAGTTGTTAAATCTCAGTTGATGCAGGCTGCAATATTTTTAAATTATAATCATTAATTTAGGTTGGCTGTAGTTCAATATTTACTAAAATCATAAATACGTTTATAAGCATTTCTCCTTACTTGAGGTATCACTACAACTTTTCACCAGGCAACATTCAAATCATTTTGTGTATTAGGTACCTGCTGTATAATTTCCTCCTTTATGCACATTTTAGATATTGCTGTTTTTACATAAATGCTTTAAAAAAACTAATAATTTATATACCACAGTATAATCTACCTGCTGTGTACATTTTATGAATGTAGAATTTCGTCTTTTTTATATTGTAGTTTTAATAACCAGTGTATTTTTGTGAAGCATTTATAATCTATATTGTTTGTAGGAAAATGAATTGAGAAATTAGTTTTTGTTTTACTGCTCTGACTTAGCAACAAAGAACAATTTAAAAATTAAAGAATACAAAGTAATCTGTTCATTAACTCTATACATGTTGAACAAATAGTTATTATAAATATTATATTTTCTTTAACAAATACAAATTGATTTTTTTTTCGTTTTGTGTCTAGATATTTTTTTTTATGATTTCAATGATTCTTCTTATTTATTTAATTACATTTATTATTTATGCTGCCAGTTATGAAATAAAAAGTCTAATAAAAAGTCTTCATTTTCAAGAAACTTTCGATAACTCCTTATTTATTTATTTATTTATTGGACAATGCTTTAAATTTTAACTTTATTTATCACAATTTCCTTCTTATATTAATATTTTAATAATCTAAATTGATTTAAAGTAATTTTATGAAAGTCTGTTGCTGATTAGAACTAACTTGGTTTATTTTAATGTTTGTGGTTATGTTTTTAATATTTTTTTAACAATTTATCAATGAATGCTAAAGTTAGAGTAATTCATTGTCAGAGTTATTTATCATTTAAGTGATAACTTGGAAAATGTACTAGCATGTTTACTCTGTGCCTTGTTATTCAAAATTAATTATTAGGAAAATAAGGAGATTTTAATTAATTAGTAAGATTAATTATTAGGAACATAAGGGAATTTAAAAGAATGAGCAAATATGAGAAATTATTTAATACTCCATTTATGATTGAAGTATGTTATAAATATTTTGTTTAAATGTATTATAATAATTTTTGCTATTAAAATGTCTAATATTGCTCTTAATAACATGGTAAATAATTACTTAGCAAAAGAGAATGTGCATCACTAAAAGTTAGCATAATTTAGAAAATGATTTTTTTCCATTATATTTTTTGAAGTTTAATTTTTTACATTGTTTATTTACCACATGAGTTTTTTAATGCATAATAAATATTACTACAAAATTAGTCTGTTTAATAATTTAATTCTTGCAGTTTGCTGTGGGTTATCAGAGAATGTTAGGAAAGAAATGTTTATTTCCATTTGGATTACATGCAACTGGAATGCCAATAAAGGTTAGCTAGTTTATATATATTTTTCATAAATATTTAATTTTCAATAATACTTATGATTTAATTTGTTTGTTATATAGAAATTTTAATTTGTAAAAATGTAGTAAGTTTTAAATGTTGTGAAATCAGTATATTAAAATGTGTAAGAAGTAAAAAATAATTTACATCTTACATTGTACATCAATAACTCTGGCTTTTGAACAGAGTGCTTATCACTTTTAAATTAACCAGTTATTTGAGTTTCAGCAAAAAGATAAGATTCACATTATAATCTTGCAGCTGGATTACTTTTTGTGTAAAACATATTGTGTAAATACAATTTATGTTAAAAACATTCTGTGTTCATTTATATTTGTATACTGTTGGTAGATAAAAATACTTTATTAGAAGTAGACATATTTACAATAATTCATAAT
>JAPDSC010095295.1:0-25343 GCA_026290005.1 Latrodectus geometricus | reverse complement strand
AAACTTCTAGGTATTGAATATTTTCATATGAAAAGCCGAGGAAGTTTTTTTTTCCATTCAAGTGGGCTGCAAGCAATTTTGTAATTCTTTGTTTCACATTTTTAACCCCATTACACTTTTATGACCTTTAAAGCTAACTATTCTTTTAGTTAAGATATTAAAAAACAAAATTCAAATGTAGTTCCTCTTTTGTCATAAAAATCACATCTCTATTGAATACATCTTTTTCATTGTATTCAGAAATTAGTGATTTTAATGCTCCTTTCTATTCAAATCTCAAAATTTCATTTGTAGTTCTACTTTTATCAGACAATTTTCTAAAGTTCAGTATCTCGTTTCAAATTTTTGAAGCATTTATTTCTTCAACTGTGACAAACTATCAGTGAAATTGGCTCAACTTCCTTCTCAAAAAATGAAACTTTTTAAATCAAATTGTTTAAAGAAAATGTAACTAACAATAGAAAAACAGAGCTCAAACCCTTAAATTTTTTCCTTCTCTCTATTTTCTCATGTTCAGTGAGTAGAAGAGAGTTTTCTTTTCTATGTTTTTAGGTATGAGAAGCACAAGAATTAATTCAACACCATGTTTCTTGCACACCAAATGTCTAATATTCATGTGTAATTAAATTATTGTTCCCACACTGTCTGGATTGCCTGTACATGTCATTTTATTATTCAGTATGAATCATATTCTTAGGCTTTGTATAAAGAAGTAAAAAAAATAATTGAAGAATATCAAATCATATGAAATAAGTAAATGAAAAAACGGAAGAGAAAGTTTTTGTTATAAACAAAAGTTTACACACACAAAAAAAAAAAAAAAAAAAAGATTTTTCAAAATTTTAGTTCATAAATGGGAGTTAAAATTATTGTGTTACATTAAGGATTAGAAGTGAATGTTTGTAAATTAGAGGTCCTTAAAAATAAACTTCTACTGTATATATACACCTATATTCTGTAAGCTCACTTTTCTTATACAAAGTTAATACATACTAATTTGAGTATATTGAAAACATCTAATTTGTTATGTTTTAATTATTAATGTTTTTTAATTAGCACTAATAACAGCAAGTAAGATCGTTAAGTTTCTAAATAATCTATAGAATAAAGTTTTCAGATGTGACTATATGTCATAGATACGTGACAGTTATGTTTTTTACAATTTTACAGTTGTAGGTTCTTTTTTTCCTCAATGCTATTTTAAAAGTTTTTGCAAATTTTAAATTTTTATGAGTACTAAACATAATAAAAGACTTTTATTTGTAGCTATAAAATTTTGAAGACATTTTATAATAATGCTCTAACTAAAATAGAAATTATGGATTCAAGATTTACATATATTTAATAATTAATGTAGATTAATAACAATTAAGTGAAAAATTATGGTTTCATTATACAAATACTATAATTATTTTAGAAATTTTGTGTTATCTTGAGAGTTATATTTTCAAACTTATTAGTTAAAAACTAGTTTGTTTTGTCAAAAGATTTTGTTAATTTATCATTTGCATGGAAAACTAATTTGATAATTTTATAAGAGAATTTGTATAAAATTTACAAAAGTGATTTTTAAGTAAGTTTCTAATATAAAAATAAATATAGGCATTAAGTTATAAAAATCTTAATTCATTAAACTAGATGTAAATTATTTTAATTTTTTTATTTATTATTTCTTGAATTTAGTTTGAAATAACATTATTTCAAAATATTATTGGGAGATGTTATGAATATTATATTTTTAAATAATAAATGGCATTTTTTGATTTTTATTCAAATAATACCAAAACAAATATGGTTTATTTTAAGCTACATATGCAGCTGCATATTCAACATAAATATACACCAGTGTGCACTTATATTCACACATGCAAATCTAAAGATACATATACTAAGATACATCAATGTTTGAACAATAAATAAAATGTTATTTTTACAAGCATTATGTTTATAAAATTAATTCTATTAATGAATTATTTATATTTGAAAATGATTGTTCATTCTAATTTGTGTTTTAAAAAAATACCAGTTTTTTATTTATACAAAAGTGGAAATAGGAAAAATTCGATTAATAATAATTAGGCATCTGTTTTTCATATAGTTTTGTACAATTTTAATTAATCAGTTTTTGTTTAATTTGTTTGATAGTGTTAAAATTTGTCATACATTATTTAGAATCTTAAAGAAAAAAGAACTTGTGTTAAGATTTATATTTTAAACTTTTTAAGGTTTCAGTCCCTAGTCTTTTGCAGACTGTGTAATATAATGATTAAAATAGTGTTTTAAATGTTAGAAAGCTGGTAACTTATAAAAATTGAATGTTATAAATTTGCTGTATGCTTTTTAGGCTTGTGCTGATAAGTTGAAATACGAAATTGAAACATTTGGATGTCCACCAAATTTTCCTGAAGAAACAATTGATGACTCATTTATAAGCAAAGAGGAAGATATTAAGCTACCTGCTGATAAAGCAAAAGGAAAAAAAGTAATTCATTCTTAGTCTTATGTGTGATATTATTTTCAGAATCTTTTTCTTTAATAAACCAACAGCACTGACTGAATGTTGGCCTTCTCAAGAATTTTCCTCAAGGTCTCTCCATTTTTGGTCATGGTCTTCCAATTGATCACTATTAAAATGGGGAAATCTCTGTCTCGGCAGTCAGCCCATCTAATGCTGGGGTGGGCACCTAGCTCTTGTTTTAGAGGGCCTGGTCAAGAATGTTTTTTGTTTTAACATTTTTTGATCATTCTAATAACATGACCACCTTTAAATCTTAGGATTTTTATGTATTTGGTGTCATAGGTCTCTGAAAACACAATAAATTAGAGGGTCTGTGCCTTAAGCGATCAACTTGTGTATACCTTCAAAATTGACTTTTAGTGTCTGCTGCTCAAAGACTCCTGGAGCATTTTCATCTTTTTGTGTCATTGTCCATGTTTCTAATGAATATGCAAGTATAGGTCTGTCTGATTAGACATTTACAAGTAGCTTAGTCTTCCTTTTAATTATTTTTGATTTCAGATTCTTCTTTAATTCATACCAGCATTTATTGGCAGCATTGATTCACCTTAGAATTTCAGATATGAATTTTAGAATTTCAGGAGAATAATTGTTTTAAAGTCATATGTAAAGCTAACAACTTTATCAAATTTATATGTATTAATTTGTTGATAGGTAACAGAGTATTATCTTAGAGGATTTGCATGTATTTACTGTATTTTTCTGTATGTAATCCACAGATTCTATGTTAAAAAGTTTGGAATTTTGTTGTGTGTATTATATGTTGCCATAAATAATCTGATAAAAAGTTTTCTTATACCATAAAAGCTTACTATAAACATTTTAAAGAAATGCCATTTATGTTTTATAAATCAAATAACAGATGACACCATGACTCAGCTGACTTATTTCAGCTATAAACAGTTTTGTCCAATTATGTTCAAGAACTAATTTGGTTCCTCAAAGAGATTACAGTCCCATTGATTATCATTTCGCATTTTGCTGTGACCTGAAGCTTTTCATTCTGAAAATATTCAAGTTCGTGTATTGTCACGTAGAAATAAAAGTGTATGTAAGAACACAGCATATTTTAAACTAAAACCTATAGAGATGGGAAATAAAAAAATGGCAACAAATGTTAAAGTGAAAAATAATGCATGTGCAGTTCAAAAGAAAAGTTGTATCCAATGAGCATTTCGAAAATAATTTCTTTCTTTCATTTAATTGTTAACAAAACATATGTATTTTATTTTAAATATACATCTAACCTCATTTTTCAAAGTTATTAAAAATTGATTAAGTTTTACTATAATTGTTAAATATTTGAAATAACTTATTGCTATACTTATTTATAATTGCTATACTTATTTATAGTTATTGCTTTTTGATGATTGATCTGGTGGTTTCATTTCACACCTTTGCAATAAGATGGGTCCAAGCAAATGTTTTTTATTATGAATGTTATGTCTGTAACAATTTATTATATTTTTAATCATATTATGTATTTTTTTTATACAAGATGCCACATTATCATCAGTATATATTTTCTACTATTCATCAAAAAAAAAAAAATTACAGCAGATTATACGCCCTAGCAGATTAAATGACACTTTTTTTCTTTTATACAAAAATAATATTGTGTGGATAATATGCCACTGCAAATTATATGCAGGAAAAATATGGTATTTTCTTGGTAGACTATAAAATACATTTTACTGGCATCCTTTTTTGGCATTAGAAAAGCCTGTTTGAAATCAGTATCTATATTTGCTAAGATGGCAATATCATCCCCAAAATTAAAAATTATGACAGATTAATAAAATATATTTCTTTTGGTATACATTTTTGAGTTGTGAGTGAATTTTTTTTAATGTTATATTGAAAAGCATGCATGCTAGTGTATCACCCTGTCTAATCCTATTTCTAATTTCTATTAGTTCTGAAATATCGTCCTGAATTTTAGCTTCTTTCATGGTCTTATCTAGTATTTTGGCAATGAGCCTTACAAGCTTGTCAGGAATATTAAATTCCCTCAAAGCTTCAACAAGTTGTTTTTTATTTATGATGACATAGGCAGTTTTAAAATTTACATAAGATGGTAAATTGTAATTTTAAATTCTCCTTTTTTACAAAATTTGTCAGATGTTAAATGTTTGATCACTTGTAGATCTACCCTTTCTGAATCCACTCTGATAATCACCAATAATGTTTTCCACTAATAGATAAAGTCTATTAAACAATGTGTTGGAAATTTTTTTATAAGAAGTACAGGGTAGTTTAACTCCTCTAGTTAGCAAATTCAAGAATATCTCCACTTTTGTGTTTGAAACGTACTGTTAGTCACCATTTTTTTTAAGTTTTTCTTTGTCCTATATTGATACTATGGTATGATATAAAGTTTTTGCCCCCTCTGGTCCTGAATTTTTGATGAGTTCTGATGATTTTAAGTCTAGGCTAGGTGCCTTGTTATTTGTAAATTATTTGAATCTCTCTTCAACTTCAGAAAGTAAGAGGGGATTATATTATCTTAGTATCAGGGGAACTGAGCTTCTGCTTGTAAGTATTCTACATTAAATAAACTGTTAAAGTGTTTATTCTGTTTTTGGAGAATTTTAGTCATTACTCAAGATAAGGCCATCCTTATTTTTGCAAAGAAGTGTTTCTGGGTTTTTAAATTCTGTTCTGCAAGATTTGTCTCATGAAAAAAGCTGTCTTTTTATTTGACCTTCATAGATATTCTACATCTCTGCAAAGGTCTTCATGAAATTGTTTTTCTTAGTTCTAGGAATTCTTCTCTTTTTCCAGCAGTTCTATAGTCCTCCACTGATGATGTTGAATATCTTTTTATATGTACATTTTTTTCTGGGTCATAACATGACAATCTGATTAAGTGATCAACAGTTTGCATCAAACCAATCCCTTTAATCTTGTTATATTTTATTTATTAACTACAGTATTATTTGTGTGGTCCAAAAGAGAGTTCCTTTAAAAACACTCCACTTTACACCTTTGCTATCAATATTTTCAGTATTTTTTTATTAATATCTTTGTGTTTTTGTGCAAGTTATACCTGAAAAGCAAGCTTTATTGGGTTATTTTTAGCTGCTTACAAACTTCTCAGTGCATTGAGCATGATTTTTATTTTTGTTAGATATTGTAACCTTAAACTTACTCACTTTTTAATAACCAGAGCAAAGTTAGCTCTACAATAAGTTTGAATATCTTGTATATCTATTAATGTGTCAAGAGAGCCAATCATAATATGATCAATTTTCGATTAAAAGTTTCTCCATCTGGAGATTTCCAGGTCATTTTGTGATTTCCCTTGTGTTGAAATTTTGTTCTAGATGTAACCGGGTGCTCAACAACAAAATGAATAAACCTTTTTTCACTGCCAGTTTTTATATTATGTAGACTACATATTCTTTGGTTGGTCTGTACTTAGCTTTTCTTCCAATTTTAGCATCAAAGTCACCTAAAATAATCTTCATGCTGTTTTTTGGGTAAGAAATATAATGAGTATTGGTCCTTATACAAGTTTCTGTCTTACTTTCATCCTTGTCTCCTGTGGGTGTATGAGTGTTGATAATGCTGTAATTAAAAAGATTTTCAAGGCGTCTAAAGCTTTTATTGAAAACAAAATTAGTTTCAAAAACACGTTTCCTCCTGCCATAGCTATAAAATACTGTCTGGTCTCTCTTTTTAATAATTCCTTCACTATTCTATCTTATCTTTTGCAGAACGACTCCATTAAACTTGTAATTCTCCAACTATATTCAGTCAAGAATTTGAGTCCTTAGCTTCTGTTCAAAGGGTGAATGTTCCATATTCTATTTCTCATGTCCTTAAAGAATTGTTTGGCAGGTCATCTCCCAAAGTTCAGTATAGATTCAATTAAATTAGGTTTTGTAACAAGGTTTTATAACCTCACCCAAGCACATCAAGAATTAAATGAGACGACTATCCACCTCTAATCTGGTGAACATTTCCGTTAAATAGTCCCCAGAGATAGGGTATTTGGTTATTCTCAGGTTTTGGGCACCTATTTTAATTGCCTTTTACAACATGCACAGACTTCTTTGGATTGATTCTTTTCTCTTGGTCACCATACAAGACTAATTTCTGAATCTTATATACTGAAACTGTATTTTTAAGTGTTTATTTTCTCATCAATTTGTGCTATTTTATGAAAAAATTTATAATTTTTGTTTGATCAATTCCTTACTTTTGCAATGTGAAATGTATCATTTCACTTTTACACAAAACACAAAAATTTTCAAATTTGAAAGTATACAATAGAAATACTAGTATGAAAAGGCAAAGTAGATAATCAGTAAAGTACAAATATAACTGATTTTCAAATTTAATTTAGGGAGCAAAATAAATATACATATAGAAATAATTAAAAATACAATCACCGTCAAGGAATATTGACCACAATAGCACAAAAGTGTGGCTTTCCTACTATAGGTAGAAGTCTTCAAAATTATGCTATTGCACCCCAAAAGCATAAAACCCACTCAAGTTATAGGTAGCAAAATAATCTACTCATAAATACAAGTAGACTTAAAATATCAAATAAGTATTGCCCCCCAAAATCTATAAGTTATTTGAAAATTATTTTCAAATCAAATGAAACTGCAGTATATAAATGCTGAAAGTAATTGATTAAGTGCAAACATTAAATAATATTTCAAGCTTCTCATAAGTTCTTCAAGATTTGCATGATCTTTCTGTAGTAGTTTAATAACTTCCTTATGTCACTCTTATAAGTAATACTGTACTTACTAATTAATGTTTGATAAAGCTTATTAACACATAACATTACAGCTTATTAACACATAACATTACATAACATTAGTTGAGCATTTTTTAAACATTCTATTTGCTTTTTAATTCTTTTTTAATTATTGCAAATTGTATATATTCTATCTAATAGATCAAAAATTTCTTTTTTATAAACTTTAATAGAAATACTAGGGTAAATAAGTTAACTAGGGTAAATAAATTACATTTTTTACAAAATTTAATAGTAATTTTTGAGTAAATAAGTTAATTTACTAAAATTAGGGAATTTCAGTAAATTAACTTTTTTACCCTAAACTTAAATTACTTTTTTATTATATTTATCATTGCAATTAGAGTTTTAACTTTGTTGAAAATATAAAAAAATTCAGGTATTAAATTTATATTTTTTAAATTGAATTTAAATCTGCAGGATTACTTTTAAAAATTGCTTCAAATTTTAGGAAATGAAATATTATAAAGTAATCTACAATTCTGAAAACCTTTGGTGTCTGTAAATAATGCAAAAATAATTATCTGGAAGATTTGAGAATTTTGAGTGGCCCATTTACTAATATATATATATATAGATAGTCTCTTCATTATGAATGTAATTTTAAATCCTACATCTGTATCTTTGTCTAATAACAAACCAAATTCATAAAAATAAAACATCAAAAAGGTTATCAACAGTAATATTTGCAAAAAAGTCTTTAAAATCAATTGTGTGGAGACTTTATATGTTGTATAAATTAATTATTGGTTTACTATTAATTTTATTCATTCTACTTTTATAAAAAAAATGTAACTCTACTTCTAGCTGTTTTTGCATTAAGAAAATTGCTAAACTTTTTTTATATTTATGTTTTGATTATTCATCCCATTTAGTTTTTGTAAGATTTCTAATTTTACTTTGTTATTGACTATAAAGAATACAAGAATTGTAAATAAAATTTTAAAATAAATTATTAATTTAATTTTATATTTGTTATACATTGCATAATGAAATAATTTCGTTTTTTATGTTTTACTTTTTGTCTATTTATCTATTTATTAAATTATCTATTTGCTAAAAAAGTTTTATAGTTCTCAGAATACTGAAAGTGTATACAACTTAGTATATATTACTTATAACTTATTTAAAAGTCCATTTCAAAATTGTAAGTTTTATATATTATATTACTTTGCAATTGAAATTTTGATGATAAGATTGCAAATAAAAATTTTACAAAAATTATTTGATTAATATTTTAGTATTCTGGCATCATTGTGCATTTTATTTTTTAAGATAAAATTCTAGACTCATCTTAACATAAAAATATTTAACTATAAAAGTTTGCTGCCTAACTAAGATATTAACTAGACCGTTGAAATTTAAAGTTTAGTTAAGTTTTGTCCAAAGTTTTGAAAACTTTGTTCTTTTGTGAAATCTGCGGAAATATAAATTAAACTAGCTTTTGCTTATTAAAGAATTATTAACGAAGTGTTTTTAAAAATTGTATCCAGATTGGCTATAGTATTCTGTTGAAACTTGATTTCAGATTGTTATTCGAAGGCCAGTGTTATGATCTCTCATCAGTTTAACAATTCGTGGGTTCAACTCTCATTTTGAATAAATCTGTATTGATTAGAATATACTTTGTATCTTATGTCCTGATTTAATTAGACATTATGTGTAAAATAATCTTAACCAATATGTTTTCTTTAATTAATCTTAATATCATTATTGATATTGATTAAAACTTATAGAATATCTCAAATTTGTATTCTAAAATGTATACAGGCGTATTATTCATTAATTTTTCTCAAAAGAATAATATAAATCTCAAAATTAACTGCGGTCTAAAAATGTTTTTTTTTTTTTGTGAGATCCATTAATGGTGTAGGGGAAGAGAGAAAAAAAAAATATTTAATGTTTCATTGCATGAAGAGGAACATTTATGTAGTTGGAAATTTATATTTGGTGAAAAAGAAAGAAAAATAAATTAGTAATAGCACAAAGATGTTTCAGAAAATTGTGTTAATAGAGTTTAAAAAAAATTATATTCTTTACATTTGGAAAAACAAATTTTTTTAAACAAAAGAAATGTTTCATTTAAGGAATTTTAGAACTTTTTGTTTAAAACTTTCCCATGACAAATGTGTAATTCTTTTATCAACTAATAATATCTTTGATGTAATAATAATAGCATTTTAAGTTTTTATGACATATTTTTATTTTTTAAAATTTTTTACCCTATTGTTTATTATATTAATTTTATGTACTTTTTTGTAAGTAGTAAAAGTTATGATTATTATGGAATTTTTGATCATTGTTTATAAAACTAATAAAAGTGTGTAGATTGTTTTGCTCAGAAAACTTCTTTTAATTAATTTCATAAATTATTCTGGATTTTAAATATAATTTAATTATCTTATGTGATTTAATAAATGCTAATGTATCTTTACATTTTATTTAAATATTCAAAAATAAAAATTAAATGAATAATTTTCTCTCATTCTAAATAATTTTGAATAATTTTTCTGTCAATTTTAGAGTAAATTAGTTGCTAAAAGTGGGGGAGCAACTTATCAGTGGCAGATAATGCAATCTTTAGGTATTCCAGATGATGAAATAAAAAAGTTTGCTGATGCTGAACATTGGTTGAAATACTTCCCTCCTTTAGCCATTGAAGATTTAAAATCTATGGGAGTAAAAGTAGGTTTTATTGTTTACATTTAAATTTATAATTGTTTGGCAAAATTGGAATAGAATTTAATATATTTTTAATTTTGAAATGAAGCTATGCTACACATTTTCCAAAATTTTTTTTATTTGATTAACATACAATTTCATGTATTGAAAATAAAAAAAAAAAAAAAAAATTCTTAATGCGCATTCTTGCTCATAGTTTCCATCTGCACTAATTTCTGCTAGTATATATTACTTAGAATACCTTTTTAATGTATAACAATTTTTAATAGTTCTATTTTGATTGTTACATAATATAGATTATATAATATAAGATTATTTGAATAAATAATTTTCTGTGTATACAAAATATAAATATTGTAAATTTTGTAAAATTTAAAATGTAACCTTGTTTATAAAATTTTAAAAAATTCACATAACATGATTTGAAAGAGATATAAAATACTTTTATTTTAATATTATGTACTTTATTAAAATTAAGTATTTTATTTTAATAGAGTACATTGCTTCATAACTACATAAATTGTGATAATAAAGTATTTTATTACACATTGTATTTACACATACTATAAACATAAAAATTTTGCTTTTTATGTATGTATTGTGATAAAAGTTGAATTAAGTCAAAAATTGGACAATAATTTCATGTTGTAGCTGAAAAACTTAACATAAATTCAACTATTAGTAAATAACAGTGTTTTCTGTATAAAATGATAAGGGATCTCAAAATCATATATGAAATTTGATGTGCTATTTTAATGTGGTCTAGTAGCTACAATATCAATCACATACAATATTTATATTCCCATTCATAAGGTGAAAGAGCTATTTTGTCCTATCTACTGTTTCTTTTTTGTGATTTACAAACTGATTTCTGGCTTTTGTTTCATTGTAAATATTATGTTGATTGTAGTTTCCAATATAACCCTTTACTGTAGTATCATTATTTTATAAATATAATTATGTTTGAAATAAAATATTATATCAAGTTTAGTAAAAATTTTTTTTCACTTTTTATTAGTCTTTCCTATTACTAAAATGCTGCATTTAATACTAAAAGCAAGCCTGGCAAATTAAAAATAATAAATTACATTGTTGTTCAAAACCCGAGTTTTGTATCAACTGTTGGTGATAGTAAATAATTTTAATTCATAAGCTTTTTCTTTTTAATTGTAGTTTATTATCTTATATCAGTTTGTAGATCTTTTTTAAATCCACTGTAATTTTGTGAAAATATTGAAAACATTGAGATGCAATTTTTTTTGGTCAATTTACTCTATGTTGATGCACAACTGCTTTTAGCTTTGTGTGTTGTAATTAACATGAATAATTCATAATCCATTTGTTGCAATCATATTTAATGCAATGCTAAAGGAAAAGAAATTAAAAACTAAATAAACAAAAATAAAATTATTTGTTCAATACATTGACAAAAAATTTATATAAAAGTTCTGTGTAAATTAAAAAGCCATCAATTAGTAGCTCAAAGCCTTATGATTGGTTAGAAACATGTATAGATCTTTAACCCCTTACCTGCCAAGGAAAACTTATGAGATTCGCTCCCCAGAGTCACCGGTTTTCACACAGGCACGAGCAGTTATGCGGTGTATCAGTGAAAAAGAAGAAGCACACTTCCCATTCTAATTGTTTACTTTCACAAAACAAAAAGAAAAAACAATGGAAGTTGAAAGAATAAAAAGTTACGAACTACTCGAAAAGAAGTACAAATAATATTAGCAACATATGGAACAAAAGTAATAGCTTCCTCCATTCCAAGAAATATTCCCCTCTCCAAATCGCCCCTTCTTCGAAATAGATGTCACATCTTCACAATAGATATTTTAAACAATGTCAAGGACATTCTATTGCATTCCAAAGCCATGGGTCTAGCTTTAGTGAGTGCAGAGCATTGCAGAAAAGCGTATTTCGAAAGCCATATATATACGCCTGGGGCAGACAAGGGGTTAAAGAAATTTTAGAATTAATAAGCTGATATAGTGTTTCTTTGTTGATTCCTTTATGAGAATTGTTATTTTAAAAGTAAAAATCAGAAATTTTGATTTTTTATAATATATTTGAATTAAAATGCATTATTTTTATTTATTATTTTTAAAAGCCATTTTATTTATTGGTATTATATATCAAAAATTGGCTGTTATGTGAAAGGGGCATTTCTTTTTAATAAAAAAATGTACTTTAGTGACTTCTCTACATTGTGATGAAATACTTTAATCAAAAATAAAGTGTTTCTCAATGTAGAGCTCAGGTATACAAGTTGAAGTTTTTCTCGTCAAATAGAAATAAAATTTCATGAGAGTATGTTTTATCGATTAATCAATATATTTATTGTGCAATTGGCTGCATAATAATCTAGTAGTCTTTGGTTCCAGAGAATAAAGAAAGATTGTATATAATTTAATTAATGATTAATATTTGTACAGATTCTGTCTATTAAAACAAACTTTTTGCTTTGGAATTACAATCTCATACATTGATATTTATGAAAAAATGACAACCAAATTCACATCGATACTTTTTAGAGAAATGAGTTACATGGAATTACTAATTACAATAATTTGATTAAATTTGTGAAGCTTGTTATAAGCATATTTTATGAAAATACTAACATAGAATAAAAGTTTCAATTAATTATGAATGCTTAATCTGAAGCCCAAAACAACAGATTTTAATTTTGCATTATGTGAATCGTTGAAATTTTTTAATATTTTGTGATACAAATTCTCGGTTAATAAACATTTTCTTTAAATAAAAAGCAATTATAAGTAAAGTTCTTATAAGCAAGAAGTCTAAAATATAGAAAATAAGTTGATAATAGTATGAAAGAAAAAGAATAAAAGAAAAATTCTTAATTGATCAAATATTTTAAATTACATAATCAAAATTTCTATCATTTATAATTTATTTTATCATTTATTTTTTAAATTATGCAAAAAAATTTTAAAAATAAGTATGCTTTTCTCTTTTGCTAGTGGCAATCTTTAAGAATTTTAATTTTTATCAGTAATAATCCTTTTTTTTTTACATTAATGTAGAATTTTGATTTTATTTGTTTGTATTGAATTTTATAAATTTTTGCATATAAAATGGTATTTGTAAATTAATAAAAAAATTTAATTGATTATGTAAATATTTAATAGGCATTTGCCTATCAAATGTTTTTTGCCAATGAACATTTGAATGCCAAATGAACATTTGAAGGCCCCTTTCACATAAAGGAAAAAAACAATTCTGAATTATGAAAGAAAAAGAATTTCAAATACTTAATTAACTTTAGATACTAAATTAAAAAAATCTAAAAAAATGTTTTCTTAAAATTTTATGAGATTAAGTTGAAACAGACAATAAAATATATAATTTTTACATGCTACACATTTCATCTGCATTGTAAGGTTTAATCAGTTATAAATGCTGTAAAATACATTATAGTAGAAGAATTCAGAAAATTTGATAAATGTTTTTACATATTTATAAATCAATACTTAGTAGTTAAATATCTCAACAAATTTTGACAAATGTGTGTTGGCTAATTCAGATGTTTTACATTATGAAGAGTGATATTTAATTAAAGTTATGTGTAAATATATAGATTCACATGTGTGAATATATTTTATAACATTTATTGCAGATTCTTTTATATAATGTATTTTTTTCTTTGTTCTTGTTTAAATAAGTAAAAAGTCAAATTTCATCGATGACTAATTAGATTTCAAAATGCTCATTTTAAGTATAAAGATCAAAAACAAAAAATGTCTGTTATTCATTTTATAATATTATTCGTGTATTTTTTGAAATGATATTAGCTAAAACCTTGTTAGAAAGGGTTTCAACAAATTATATGTACATAAAATTAATATTGGTTTTTGTCTTTGTGAAAACACTTTTATCAATCTTTTCTCAAGTACAATATTTGGCAGTTTAAACACATTTCCTTTTTAAAATACATGATATTCTGATATACTACTAAAATACATGATATACTTCTATCTTCTAGAGTTCACTTATTAATGTTTGAAAGTCACTTGAAACTAGAGTTGACATCTTTATATAGCTCTATAACTGAAGGCCTAATGTTATTAAAATTGTAAATTAAAGAACTAGTTGCAAAATATTTTGAAGTGTAGTTTTATGAGTTTGTACTTAAAATAAAGTTTTCTGGTGAGTCAGGTATTAAGAGATAGCTAATCTGAGAATGGTCTACAAAATAAATGCTTCTTTAGAATGTTTTCAATTACATTTTAATAACAATAGTGTGTCAAATCAATTTTTTGTGTATTTAAAAAGAGTATCAAATATATTTATGATATATTACATTTTCTGCCCATTTATAATTAAAGTACAAAGAATTTATGTAATAAAATTATGAAAGTTTTTTTTAAATGTAAATGATTAATTATGGTGTTTGAATAAATTTATACTAAATGATAGGTTGATCCAATTTTGGTACAATCTTTTATGTCAAATTTAACTCTGATTTAAGGTATTTGTTTCATTTCTTTGTAAACTTCAATGTTGTAAGAACCATTTAAATCTTACAGTCAACCCTCCTATAACGCAGTTTCCATATTACGCGAAGCTGTATTGATTGGCATTGTACTGGAAAAAAATACCATCTAGTACCTTCATTTTGAAATGAAAAAAAAAATTGTTTTTTAAAGTTTTATTGGTTCTTGATAATGCTGGCTGCCTCAAAATAGAACAGGATCATCAAAATGTGAAAATTGTCTTCCTTCCTCCTAACTGCACGTTATTAAAACAACCTTTGGACCAAGGAGTCATTCAAACTTTAAAAATGTACTACACATGCAACTTTTCCAAACCATTTTCGACATATAAGAAAGCAGTGAAAATAAAACTCTTACTTAAGTGTGGGTGGAATTTTATATTTTAGACTGTATTAGAACTGTGTCATTGGCTTGCGTGGAAATTAAACCATCAACGCTAAATGCGTATTGGAAACCTCTTTTACCTCAAATAGTTCAAGCAATACAAGATGATTCTACAATTTCATTCCCAGTTACAGAAATAGTAAACACTGATTCTCATTTAAGCGATGAAGAATTTGCAGTAAATCATCAGGATGTAAAAGAACTAGTACTCAGGAAAGAAACTTCAGATGTGGAAGAACTGATGGAATTATTTGATGCACCCACCTCAAATGCATTGTAAACGAAAATAAGGAAAACAAACAGGTGCCAAATATTGATTTACGTGATGTGAAAAAAGGCCTAAATTTGGGTAAAGAGTTAGAACTTCATTTCATTTAAACTGTTCATTCAGCGGTACGCAGCGCAAAATTTAAAAGAGAATTTAAAAAATTGCTTAGCTTCCTATATAGAGGTTTTAGAGAAAAAAAGCTACAAGCGAGAACCAATGTGAAAATGAACCAAGAGAGGAAGACATTTTGCCTATTAAAAGAAGACGAATTAAGCGACTCATATCTGAAGGATGAATGTTGAAAGAGTTTTTTACATAATTTTACAAACAGTTTTTGAGTTTAGTTTTTGTTTCATTTTTTAATTATTTCCTTATATGAACTCTTCAATTTTATTGAATAAGGAACTCTGCAAATATAAGGAACTCTTCAAATTATTGAAGAGTTCCTTATATGTACTCTTCAATACAATAAAAATTTATCTTGTCCTATGTATTTATTGGTCTCCATATAACGCGGTACGATTGATGTGATTTGTACTAAATCTGAGTTTCTTATAGCACGGTTTCCATGCCACGCAGTATACAGTTTCCCTAGAACGTGCTATGAATTAGCCTGGTTTGTACGGGGAAATCCGAGTTTCTTATTGCGCGGTTACCATACAACACGGTACGCACTCATCGCGTTATAGGAGGGTTAACTGTATATATATATATATATATATATATATATATATATATATATATATATATATATATATATATATTCTGTGCAAGTGATATGTTCTTTTAAACTTGTTAAGTTAGGAAATTAAAAAAGTTCCCAAATTAATTGCAAATTAATGAGTAAAAAGTTTTCTCTAGTCAAAGCTATAAACTTTTTTTTTGTAATATTCCATTTTTTATGCTTTGTTTAATTTGTTTCTATGAAATATTGTAATAATATAGTTTTAATAATTATAGTAAAAACAAATCTTTTATATTGTTAATCTTATTTTTCATATCAAGGTTGATTGGCGGCGTACATTCATCACTACTGATTGTAACCCTTATTATGATTCATTTGTTCGATGGCAATTTTTAAGATTAAAAGAAAGGGGAAAGATTCAGTTTGGAAAGAGGTACTATAAAAACACATTTTTTTTTAATATTGGAAATAAGCAGATGGTTTTTTTCAAATTATTACTATTAAGTACTCTGAAAATATTTGATTCAGTACTTTTTTTTGGCATAAAGTAATGAATTTAATTATAGAGTGATAGTGGAAATAAATTATTTAATTTAAAATTTATACTTGTATGTAAATATAATATGGAAACTATATTATTTTATGACTACAGTGTTAAAAATGGATTATATTGATAATAAATTTGTTATGAACAGTATTATCCTTATTTTATTAAGATTAAAAGTGACATAACAGGAGCAATATCAAAAGTAAAAAATTTTGTCATTTTACTATCATTGTTTAGTTGCATAATCTATGATTTGGGATGAATGTTGACAAAATGCGGAGAAAAAGATTTGTGTCTTTTTCTCACATATATGTAATATTGGTAGCTTTTGATTATTTAAAACTCATAATATCTTCTATAAGAATTTTTGTTAAACTGTCCCAATTGCTAATTTAACTTTTTAATTACATTGCAGATTTCTTATCAAAATAGCATGTGTTAAATAAATTTTATCAAAAATATTGTAATCATCCCCGAAGAATCAAATCTTACGATTTTAAACAAACCTTATATACACAAAAAGAAATATTTAGTTCTAATCATAAATTAGATGTCGGCATTTCTGTTACCTTTTTTAAACAAATATTATACAAAAGTGTAATAATACAAATCAAAGAAATAAGTAAAATCTTGGAGTATATATGCTGTTGGCCTCTGCATTCAACACACTTAAGGAAGCGTGAAAATCATCTGAAATTTACATAATTAATTTGGAGTTATGAGAGGAAAATCATTAGCATTGCACCAAATACACACATTTTAAGGGACAAAAATGCCACCCAAAGTATTGTGTAAGTTTGCTCCCATATTTTGCCAATTTGATAGTACGTCAGTTATTTGTGTATTTGTATGAACTGTTTAACTATGTCTTTTAAAAGACATTGAGTGTCTTCCTAGCAATTTTCTAAGTTTTAGGAAGAATAATTAGGATTGTGGATTATCCTTCAAAGAAATCAATCATTATGTTGGATAACACAAAGCAATAATAATGTGGAACTGTAATTGTTGGATACAAGAGAAAATAGTGTACTGCCAAGACCAATTGCACTACTGCACATGATTTGGACATTACATGCATCACAGCAATAGATGCTCAGTGCTCAGCCACATGAGATGCCATAGCACAACAGATTGGACATCAGAATGCTTCATTTGGGTATTTGCTCTTGACATTTGATGTTATTTGCAGCTGCTCAAAATGTTTGCAAGGTTGCCTCATTTATTTTTTATTCAAAACCATGGATGCTTATTCTGCCAATGGTGTGATGAACAATGGATGTTTTAACTGTTGCATTTTAATTTTTAATTCATGTGAAAATAGACTTCTTTTCTCAACAGAATTTTTAATATCCAAGCATCATTGAATGTTATCCCAGCAGGAAGGTTAGCTAAAGATTGATCATAATTTTACTGTTTAAATTTATATTTTTACAAAAGTGGAGAACATTTTGTAAAATTACTGATGAAGTGCTTAAATATGTTTTGCAGTTCTTTTATATTGTGACCTTCTGTAATAGTTACTTGAATGCATGAAAATAGTTGTTGTTGCTAGTTTTCTGTAAGCAATCGATGAAATAGAGGTTTTCAATTTGTACCTGATCAAACTGTTATACCTAATGTACCTTGGAATTTCTTTATTATGATTATCAGTGGATTAATCAAGGGTTTTTAAAAAGCTGTTTTGTCTTTTAAATTCTTGAGAAACTGTTGCATTAAATTTATATAGATGTTAATGACTGTATTAGCACACGCTGTAATCATTTTAATGTCACTAAATAAGTCATGAAAATACATTTTGAAAACAGCTTGTGGTAAAATGTTTTATAAACATTGTTTTCATTTTTATAGTTTAAATTGCTGGTGCTGTTATCAATTAAATAGATAAAATTTTGTAAATTTAGGTTTTATTTGTATTTTACATGCAATATTTTAGCTATAATAAGAATAAAAAGGTCACATTTTTCTTTGTCATAATTTTTTATGAATTTCTTTTTCCCTGTCATTAGTTCCCTTCGAAGCGGTTCTCCAAGAGAGAAGACAAACTAGAAGAATTTTAATTTCAATTAAGTAGAAACGAGTTTTATTGTAAATTTTTTTGTACGCCTTTCTGTATTCGTTTTTAAATGTATACCAAATAGTGATACATTGTCTAACCTATTTAAAATTAGTAATAACTGAATAGAATTATAGAAATGGAGAAAATGATGCATTTTTTGTTGTCACTTTATGCTTATAAAGATTTTTATTTTAATCAATATGTTAATCAGTCCATATTAATGCTTACAAATATTTATTTCAACTATTTTGTTACTACATACTTATTTATTATGTATCATAAAATTATGTTTTTGTTGCTTAAATATTGGAAGTAAATTTACCAGTTTATTTAACATGTAAAATATAAAAATGATTCATTCAGTTTTTTAATATTCTATGTTTACTTTAGTAAATTTTATATTTCATATCTTATTTTTCTCCCACTTCTTGAATTAATATTATTATGCATAGTAATATTAAAGTTATTATTTTCAGGTACACAATATTTTCTCCCAAAGATAACCAACCTTGCATGGATCATGATCGTAGTTCTGGAGAAGTAAGACCATTTGTTGTTAATTATTTGACTATAAAATTAAAAATTATCTTTGCCTGTTTTTACTAATTATTACTTTTATTAATAAGGGTGTTGGACCACAAGAATATACACTTATTAAAATGAAAGTTATGAAATCTTTACCTCAGCTAAGGTAATAAAAGCATTTGTTGATTTTATTTTTTTATATATTAGTATTTTGGGGTTTCTTTTTTTTATAATTAATACTGATATTTATGCTATTTTTATAAATTTTTTATCTTTAATTAACAATTAGCTAAAAAGTTATCAATATTTATATTATTTATTAATATGTAATCAAAAAAGTGAGAACTTTTAATACTTGTAAATTAGTACATCTGTTTGTTTCCATTGTTGAAACATATCATTTCCTGGTATTTTTGAGCAGTAAGTGCTCTTGCCTTTACTTTAACAGTACTTGGGTTTGACACCCATTTTGGGTGTAGATGTTTGTAGTTGTCCACTTTAAATATAGATTTTGGTCTAATTGTCCTCGTGCAAAAAATTACTGTAGGACGAAAAACAAACAAACTAACACTTATATAAATTAATCTATTGTTTACTTAAGCAGTTCATTCTGTTAAGTTCTGTAAATTAATTTATAAAAATATAATACAGTAAAACTAGTAAATAAAAACAACACATTTCAATACTGTACTGATAAACAATAAATGTTATGATAAATTGTGCATTAAATAATTTGCTTTTCTTGGTGCAATCTTTTTTTCCTCTTTTGTTAAACTTAATGCATTTAGTTTTAATTCTAATTCATGTTCATAAAAACACTTTTATATACTAGGCAAGTTGTTTGATAAAATTGAATCACTGAAGTTTTTAATTTCTGTTCTATCATGTAAACTTTTATTTAAATTATTTTTGTTGATTTAAAATGCAATATCTATTATTTATGTGAATGATGTGCATATTATAAATGTTTAAAAATATTTTAGTATTAAAAAAGAATGTTTTTTATTATTGTAATTCAACATTTGCAGCAGTTTTACTGGTTTCTCAGTATTTCTTGTGGCAGCTACATTGAGACCAGAAACTATGTATGGTCAGACAAATTGTTGGGTCAGACCAGATATGAAGTATATAGCTTTTCAAATATCCAGTGGAGAAATTTATATTTGTACAAAGCGAGCTGCGCGAAATATGAGTTATCAAGGCTTTACCAGTGAAAATGGAAAAGTGTCAGTTCTAGTAGAGCTGGAAGGAAAAGTAAGTAGCATAGAAAGGAAAGTGTTTACAATGTATAATTGTGTTAAGTTTTGTCCAGGTGTCTAAATATAAAATTATGATAAAAAATGTAATACATTATAATTTGATAAAATATTTAATGCATGATAGACAAATAATAGTAGCTATATAAATTAAACTAAAATGAAATAATATCACTAAATACTAGTTAAGATGATAAACATCTCATAAATTGAAATAATTAATAATTATCTTAATTCAATAAATTTGCTCCAATGAAAATTAAAACAATCAATTATATGATTTATTTAAGCCAAAAGAAGCAATCCATCAGGAAATATTATTTTAAAGTTGTTCACTAAATTGTTAGAAAAGAAATAAATATTATTTTAAGACAATTGCTTGAGAAGATGAATATTTTTATCTAATTATATCTACCTATTGTATTGTATCTAATTGTAATAAAATTGCTTGGAATGAATTTTCTTTCTATTTCTTTGAAGCTGGGATATAAATTAGAAATTCGGAGGAATTTTCTTCCAATAAAGGCCAAGAAACACTTACATAATTTCAGGCAATTAAAATTTAAGAAAATTTTATTTTTCCAAGACTTATGTAAATTAAAGGTTAATGAATCATTAATGTGTATCAATTATCTTATAATGTATTGAATGAAATAAGAAGTTTAAAAGAAAATAAAATATGAAAAATCAATGAAAAAAATATATTATTTCATTGCTTCTTTTCCCTTTTTTAAAAAGAAATATTGGTAACTTGAGTGAGATATGTGTATTATGCATACATGCTCTAAAAATAAGATATTAACTTAGTTAAGTGAAATCAGCTATATGTTTTGAAATTTTTAATCTTTCATGTAGTTATGAAACAGTATATAAAATATTTGATACATAAATTTCAAATAATTTTTGAAGGGGAAAAGGATTTTAATTTTAGGTATATAATAGGAGTTAGCTTGATTAATATAGTTATTTAAATATATGTAAGTGATTTCATTAAATTGCTTTTAAAATTTAATGTCATAAATTTTCATTTGAATGAATATATTTTAAAATTAAACTTGTTTTTTTGTTTCCCCCCTCTCAAATTGTATCTAACTACTTGATAATAAGCAATATCAAGAGCAGTGAATATCAAATATTTACAAGAAATGTTTAATGTATGCAAGAAATGTTTAATGTAAGAAATTTTTAATGTGTGATAGATTTATGTTAAATATTGTTTTTTGTTGAGTAGGAAATAAAATTGGGATTAAGGAAAAATTCTTCTAATATTTTGCATTGTAAATTTAAATGGAACAAAATTTTGCTTGTGTAATGTTTTTGTGCATATAATTAATAATTTCTCAAAATAAAAGGGAAGAGAGCCTTAGTTTTCTTATTTAGTACTATTTTGTCAAAACAAATATTACAAGAAAATAAAAATAAACTTAGATAAGATAAAAAGCTAAGTTTTCTTAAGTTACAATGCTTATATAAAGTGTTATGATTATAAAATAAGTAGCAAGTAAGAAATCTATATTACTTTAATATTAAATAAATACTTGTCTGTATTTTTTTCTTAATTATCATTGCAAAAAACTGAAACCTTTAAATTTGAAAACATTGAAATTAATATATCTCCTTTATAAAATTTTTTTACTAAATAAAAACATCTCTTTTTAAATGCTTGATTAATTTATCTTTTAAAAATTATCTAAAAATTACTATTTTCACATTTGAATGTAAATATATAAACATTTTGCTGCTATTAGTTAAGAAAAATTATTATTATGCATAAAATTAGATATATTAAGGAAAAAATGATTTGAAAAAGAAATTTTTGATTAAAAAGTGGTTTTTACATCTTACACACATTGTTGTGTTAGCATATTGTTAAAATAATCAAATTTAAAACTGATGATAAAAGATTATTCAATTTAAGTATTCTCTCATTTACATGGGAAATGGATTTTTATTAACTGGTGTAAAGATTTTTTTAAATAATCAAGATTTTTAAAAGCAAAATGCTTCTGGAAGTATGAAAAGAAAAAAACTTTGTCTCACTTTTGTAAAATTTTAATATTTTGTTATTTTATGTGAGATTTGTGCATAAAATGTGTAAGTAAGTGTGAAATTTAAAAGCATAAACAGTATATTGCCCTTTATTTTTATATTAAATGTTATTAAAAATATCAAAATATTAGTTTTTGCTCTCCCTACTTATATATAAACAAAGTTAATATAACGTTATAGAAATAAAATTTTGATCGCAATAAACAAAAACTATAAAGATAATAAATATAGTGCAAAACTTTTCATATTTAGTTCCTTGAACAGTTTAAGTAAAAGATCAATTAGCTTAAATGAAGTACAATATTTTCTTATATCATTTTCTATAGGAATTTCACATCTGAATGGGATTATATCTTAAAAGAATTTTGTGGAACAATTTAAATCATTAATATTATCTTAATTGATTTGACAGTCAAGGTACTGTTTGAACCATTTAAAATCATTTGTATGATTATTCCTATGCATACAATTTTGAATATGTTTCATAATACTATTCTAGCCGGTCATCTATTCTAGGCAGCCAAATGTAGTGCTCTTACCTTCAGTTTAACAATTTATGGGTTCAAATTCCACCTTGAGCATGCATTTTTGTAGGGGCTTGGAATCAATTTTAAATCATAGCGTCCCAGTCTAATTAACCCTTGTGTGCAAAAAGTGACTGTTGAATGATGTAATGAATGATAACAAACCAAACCAAAACAAAATACTATTCTATTACAGATAGACTACAAAATTGTTATTTATAGTAAATAGTGGGTTTGTTTTGACTGTTAAATTTGGGTGTCCTGGTAATAAATTCTAAAAAAAAAAAATCATTCATGGTTCTAGGTGTCATTAATATCACTAAAATGAGAGATGTTAGCAATATGATAATTTGTAAAAATCTGCTTTTTATTGCTGTTATTGGTGGGTAATACATTTTATTTAGAAAAAAAAAATAACCCTGCTAAGTAATGAGGAATTTTAAATTAAAAAAGAATGGAAAGCAGTAATGAATTTTAAAAATCCATAGTATGTACTGAAGAAATGCAGCTTGTTATGTAATTGGAAAGTGTCAAATTCTTACCAGTAGAATTTCAGATAAACAAATTACAGAGACTTAATAATATATTTACTTTATAAAAATCTATTGAATAACTAGATAAACTTAAATCAGAGTATAAATATGTAATGCTTGACACAAGTTTAAAAATAAATAGAGAGCAAAATTTTTTAAATTGATATGTAGCTTATTTATTTTATGTATTTATACTATACTAAAATGTGATAAATATACTTATTTTAAATTTATTAATTTTGTTTTTATTTTTGATTTCAGTTTTTGTAAAGTAATCTTATTTTAAATTATTTTTATAAATTCTTTATACAATAAGTTATTAGGATTGAGAACTATATGGATAAAAGTAAACTTAAAAAATATCCACTTTTATTTACAATATTTAAATAATAAGAGCTTAAAAATTTTAAAATGTTGAACAAAATTTTCTGATATACTTATAGATTTATTGTATTTATATATTTGTGCATTTATTGCTTTTGAAGTAATCATTAGCTTTAAATATAATGCAAATAATAATATTCATAATATTTGCTAATATTTTTATTTAAATTAAAGAATATAATTGTTATGTATGTATATATATATTATATTAGTGGCCAAAGTAGTTATTTTATTCAATATCTGTATATTGCCTCTACCAGAATAATTGAATGATTCTGAAAATGCCTAAATTTATTTATTTTTGAGAATTTCTGTGATTTCTTAAGATAATAAAAATAATTTAAAAAATTTAATCTAAAATTGAAAATTTTTTTATTACTTGTCCTTTTAATAGTATTTTGCATTAGTTTCCTCTTTTCACTGATGTTAATTTTATTTTCCTGAAAGGATATTCTTGGACTTCCATTGAAAGCTCCTTTAACTTCTTATGATGTCATTTATACACTTCCTATGCTGACAATAAAAGATGACAAAGGTAGAGATTTTTGTATCTTATAATATGTTAAAATAGCAATATTTGCATTTTGCTTTAATTATGTTACAATTGTTATTTCCCTATGAAAATAATTAAAATTTTTTACAAGAATCTTACAAAATCAGTGTATGTAAATAAAGTGCATATACATAAATATAATATTTTTGACTTTAGACTGTAATTTTCTTGTCAAATTTAGTATCATTTTTTGAAAAAACAATAATATAAGTCTATACCCTTCATGGAGTTAGGCTTATTGTTATAAAAAAAGCTTTAAAATATATATTTTAGTAATAATAATAATAAAATATATATATATCTATATATTAACTATTTATTTCATTCTAGGTACTGGCATTGTTACCAGTGTTCCATCTGATTCTCCTGATGACTATGCAGCTTTACAAGATTTGAAAAAAAAACCTGATCTAAGGAAAAAATATGCAATTGCAGATGATATGGTTTTGAAGTATGACCCTGTAAGAACTTATTGATTTTTTTATTATGTATACCTATTTGTTTTCTATTATATATTTAAAATTTTACTTTAAAAAAGGTGTATTGCGAACAATTAGAACCATGAGGATATAGTTTTTCATTATATTTAATATGCTTTATTATTAATAGATTAAATTATGTGTTTTTAATTAATTGAAAATCAATGCATATGCCTTTTTATACACATGTCTTATTCTTTAACATTCGAAAAAATTTAATGTTTTTCAGTAAAAAAAAACTTTTTATTCAGTATCTAAAATAACATAAATTTATACTGAAATGCTGTTAATTATTGAGAAACTTATTACGAAATCAGAATTCCATAAAAATAGATGCAACCATAAAAAAAATAATGAATCAAAATAGTTGAAATTAACAGTTTGAGAGGAATAAAAGAGGTTTTTCAGGATTTTTTTGTCAAATTACGTGAGTATGTAATTTTTTCTCCTTGGTATCTAAGTACAATGATACCTACCATGATTTTTTAAAATTTAGGTCCAATGTTATTAGTCTTTAAAATGGAGGGGGGGGGGACATTTTGTATCTAAATTTGCTTCTGTAATCTATTTCTTAAAGTTAATTTCTCTAGTATTTTAAAGTCT
>JAPDSC010095283.1:0-15080 GCA_026290005.1 Latrodectus geometricus | reverse complement strand
ATATATATATATATATATATATATATATATATATATATATATATATACACATACTTTTTATTTTCTCTCCTTTAAGTTTTTAGATAGCATGTGTTATGTTTACATTTGCAGATGCTATCGACTTCATGTTTTCGAATTTTAACATAAAATTTTTATTAATGTTTGATGTTTTTAAATCCAACCTCAGTCGACGCCATTTGAAACATTTTTATTAAAATTTCAATCAAACCAAGATCTTAAAAATATTTTAATGTATCAATGTTTGTCATTCATTGGACAATATTTTCAGAAGTTAAATGGAGTTTACATTTTTAATGTAAATGTAGGGTTTTAATCAAACACAATATTCTTAGTAGATATTGATAGTTTAACATCTTAATATTTTATCACATGTAATGTTTGTAGCAAGTTCAGTATTTATTTGTAGGAATTGTTAAGTAATTCATTTATACTATTATTAACTAATGTAATAAAATTATTTTATTACAAATCGTGATACTAGATTGTGGAATTATTCAAAATATATGATATTTCAAAGTTAAAATAATCTTTGACTATCAGTTTATAAATGTGAGAATAATTTGTTTCGTAGTTATTAGCTAAATATGTAACTCTTATTTACATTTTTTATAGTTAGTTTAGAATCAGGAATTTATAGTTCACAATAATAATAGTAAATAAAAAGAGAAATATACAATTAATATTCTAAGTACTTTAGTTTCTAGTTACACCTGAAAATTTAATAAAATAATTTCTGAATTTTTAGCAAATATGTAAATGTCTCTGAATTTACTTTTGTATATTTATTATTTATTTACTTTCACAAGCCTTTCATCAAATGTTAAAAGAGTGCTTAAAATTCTAAGTCTCTTAAAATTAAGTTCAATTAATAGTACACAAATTTAAATCACCATAGGCGGATTTTAATTTATATGAATTTGCGAGAAAACAATGTTTATAATATAAAAACAATAAATGCAGTCAGTAAATGAGGAAACCAACAGTTGGATTTGGTATCTTTGACAGCATAGAATTATTCATTAATAATTTTATAAATTATATTTGATTAAAATTTAGAGATAGAGAACTTTTATTTTCTTCGTTGAGTTGTTGTTACTTTAACTATGTGAGTCAACTGTGATGAATTTATTTTGGAAGAGGATTATTTCATCAATATACTAAAATCATATCTAATAAATTGTAGTTTATTAATTAATAATTGCTAGTGACGTAATTTTTTAAGTAATTCTTGCAAGTTTGTTAATAATTTAAAGAAACTTTAAATCCCCTTATGTTCTACTTAACTGATAGGCATTCACTTTCAAAGCACTTTAAGTATTATGATTATGATTCATAAATAGCATAAGAAAAATATAAATAATTATAGTAAAGTTTTTTTTTATCAATTTATGATATGAATTCTAATTTTGAAGCAAAATAAGTTTAATTCATATTTATTCAACTTGAGTAATCACTTCCATTATCTCAAAAGAAAGAGAGAGAGAGAGAGAGTTTATAATAAAGTAAATATTTCTCTAAAATAATTAAAAAGATAGTAGAAGTTTGTTATTTAATCACTGATATGAAATATGAAACTTAGAATACTCTTTATTTAAATTATATATTTTTTATTAAAATAAATATTCGTTTAAACATAGTTTTATTCAATCAGGGTGCAATGTAGGTCTGCCTCCTCATGGTCCATCTTGAGTAATGCTAAATGATATACAATTTTGGCATTATGGGCAGCTCTCAAATATATACGAGAGGAAATGAAAGTGAACCCTTTGAGTCAATGCCTTGAACTGGACTCTGGACACTAGTGGGAAGCATACTAGAGAACTCTGATCATGATGAAAGATTTATAGAAGTACTGCGGTATTAGTTTTGTTATTTGTGTTCATATTATCATTGTCCTTTGTTCTAGTTTTATGTTTGTTATTCTGATTATAGTTGTCTTCTAATCTGCCATTAAAAATAAAAAAAATCGTTTTATGGAATCAAAGGTGCTTCGAAATTAAGTGTGTAGAAAAGGAAGTTAAGAAATGTACTCATTTGTAAAAACGTAAATCCAAGAAGTTTATAAGACAAAATGTTGTTACATACGAATTAATTAACTCGCATATTTATATAAATTTTTCCAATTGAATAAAAGAACTTGAAATTCCAAAGGATTAAGTGTAATTTGTTGTTTCCGAATCAAAGCGGTGAGAATCTTTTACATTAATTTGATATGATTATTAAAAAACTATGTGATTTTCTGAACTATAAATCTATTTTATCTATACTACTATCACATTTAAATTATAACTGAATGTAATTAAGGATAAATTCATTTCGTAATAGTATTCAGTTTGGTGCAATATGTTTAATTTATGACATTCATTATTTTAGCTTTATAACGTACATTTATTGAAAATGTGGTAACTTTCAAGATTTGTTGAAGTAATTAACTATGAATTTGTCACAAGATTTAAGATTCTTTTTCTTTGAAATTTTCATATTTTATGTAAATATTTGAAGAAAATTAAATTCTAATAAAACAGAAGGTGTTTGTCTTGATTAAAAAATTTTTATGCAAATAAATGGAAAAGAGAAAATTATTGACATTTCTTTAAAAAAAGACATTTTACTGCGGAATAATGTTGTTAAGAGTATTCTTTATGGATACACACACAACCAAAACAAAATATAAATTAAAGGGTATAATGTCTTAGGGATAGTTATTATATTTAGAAGCTTAATATAAGAACTATTGTATTTTTTGTCTTAAAATATGACTGCTTCATAATAATTGTTTTCATATTTATTTAATTTTAATGATGAAATACAGAATAATGATAATAGGTTTAATATTTTGGTGTTTTTAAAAACAAAATTTGGTTTTTCATTTCCAGGTATATAAATAAATATTTTCAACATGGTTAAAATTATTTGTTTTACGATAATATAAATACTTTATAACTTAAATACTTTATATAATTTATAAAATTGATTATGTTATTTTTTATATCAAATATTATCAGAATTTTAATTTCTCCCATTAATTTCCATTGAAATATTTTCTTTTTATTTTAAGCTATAACGTGTAATAATGTGTTGGTTCATTTTATTAGAATTTTAACAGTAATTGTTTTGATAGAAATATATTTTTAAAATGAATGTTGTTCTTCAGAGATTTTTATATTGTTTATATTGTTTTTTTTAGCAAAATAATGGTAAGCAAAATGATGATAATATTCGAGATCTTTGTCATCTACACAAGGCATATAAGATATGTAAAAATCTTTATACTTTTTTAATGTAAAAAGGAAGGTGAAGCATACGGCACCGTATCACATTTGTACTGGAAAGATGTAATAAAATCCTTCTTTTATCTAACGTTGTGGGAAACTCCAGGTTGCAATATAAAAACTTTAAGTTTTTCGAGCTCCCAGCTCCACCCCATAAAAAAACTGCTTAATAGCCAATAAAATTCCTTTTTTGTAGTCCTAATTCGTAGAAGAAGAATCCTCCAGCGAGTTTTATCTGTTAGTTCTTGTGGTACCTTTGAGCTAAATGTGAGAAAGTGGTGGAGATGGCAAGGTGTGGGTTAGCCCGACACAGGAAACGGGAGCTAATGACGTCATAATGACGTGCCTTCACCACATTTCCGGAGCATTTTGTGACGCGCGTGGCTCTGCTATAGCAACTCTTTCCACTCCCGCAAAGAATTCCGAATAGATTGCGTTTTATTTTCTCCCGAATCCGGGAATAAACTCTTCCGTTTACCGTTTTGTTAATTGGGAAAAGTAATAGGAAAAAATAAAAGTCCATTTGAGGAATTAATGTGTTGTTTCTATTGCAATCAAAGCGATTTCTCTTATTACAGCAATTAAGTTTGTACAAAAACGTTGATTGTAATTGTGGTTTAGTTAAAGCAATTGTTATTTATGTTATTTAGTTCCTAAAACAAATGCTAAAAATAGAGTGTAGGTATTGTACTTAAAGAATTCACTTTAATATCCAAATGTCACGAATTAAAACTACCGAAAAATTTATATTTTAATGTAAAATTAATAAAATATGCTTAAATTTATTTAAGAAATTTATAAAAAATTTATATTTAAAGACTTTTCTTTCAATGTAACAAATATTAAATCAATATCAATACACTAATAAATTTATTTGTTATTTATATATGTAGAATAAAATTTAAAATATTCCTTAAAGGCAATACATAATAGATATATTTATATGGTTGGAATAAAAATTATCTGTGTAAGTTCTTTTTTCAAAATTTCAATGTCTTATAAAAATAGTTTCGCAAATGTACTATACAATTTCTGTTTCTATGTAATACCTTATATGTGTAACACTAGAATTTATATTTTCATAATATATTTTCGTAAAAAATAAATAATGCGCATTTTTAGAGCATTTGTAAGGTTTCTTTTGTATTTATAATTTTATTACCTTAATAAAAAACATTAATTGTTTGTTATAAAAATTTTTTAAAAATATATGTTAATACAAACTAATCTTGTAGAAAAAGTTACTTTCAAAATGAAATACTTTTAGTTGCTGTAAAATTACAGATAAACTCAGATAACACAAATAAATTCTGAAGTCGGTTTGGAACTATTTCATCAATTAGATAGTACTGAGTAAAAAGTTTAATGTTAAAGTCTATTTTACAAATTTAGAAGTAAAAATGATTGCAATTTATTTTTATTCAAATTTTGTCAAGTTATAGGAACTAAAGATGTTCTTTTGTAAAGCAATTTTTATTTTTTGAGCCCTAAAACATACAAAGCACATTTCAGAAGAAACTTGGTATTCAAGATAAAAAAAATCATTAAACATTGAGAAAGAATCAAAAAGTTAAATACTGTGAGAATATCTTAGGTATTTGAGCAAATTAATGAAATAAATTTTTAATAAATATAATTATCTTATTGATTTACATTTTTAGTTCCTTATAGATTTGTGGATTAATTTTAAATCTTCATTTTTATACATTTTTCTTTTGCGTTATAATATTAAATGTAAATGAAATGATATTTGTTAACATATTTCTTAAAAGAAATTTTTGTTATTTCATTCTTAATTTCCTTTAATATAGGATCCCCATTCTAGATTGCACATTCATCTTCCAAGATTTGGATAAACATTCATTTAAACTCTGATTCACATCCCTTTAAAATTCAATAAACATTTTATTATTTAAAATAAGTTAACAATATGTTAGGAAAAAACACACGCACAATAATAAATTTCTAAATATTGAATGTGTTTATTGGAATAATAAAGTGACGAACATTAAATAGAACTTTCTGGCATATAAAATAGGTACATAACTTTGGTTTTGGAATGAGGTTTCACCATATTAAATATATATTTCAAAATAATTAGTTTTTGGTCTCTATTTGCAGCTACAATATCAAAAAGCAATAAAAGAGAAATAGAGTAGCAATGATTTTAAATAGAATGTTAATAAACACGAGACACACTGATATCGTTTCTATAATATGTTTGCTTAACTTAGTGAGTGTATTAAGATTAATTTTGTCGAACCTCATCTTCTCATTTGTTTTTGTTTGAGCAAACGGAAAAGAACAACGTATGTTTTATTCTTTTTTCACCTCATTTTAGCAATTTAAAAGCTTTTTCAAAAGATCTGATCTCTAATCGAGTAAATAAAGCAGCTATTTGATCATCTATCAGCTTCCTGGTATGCAAATAAACGTCTCTTGCGATCTCTTTTGTGTAATATCATGTATCAGAGTGACGAGAGTTTTTTTCTCTGAAATTTGCCTTTTGTTATCACCGTTTTACAGCTTTTATCCCCTTTTCTAAAAGTTAGAATGATTTCCTACATTTTATTTTAAGGGATAAAGTTAATTATATTTTGTTTACTGACTGTAAGATATATTATGTGAGTTATAACAGTCACCCACAGGAATTGTATTATTTTTCCTTATGAATTAAATTTTATCCTTGATTATATCGTATAAAATCTCTCATTCAACATTTTGAGAAAAATAGAAAAATCTCCCCAACATATATCGTCTGCAAAAAAGTTAAGGCCTCTCTTATGTTTTACAATTCGCCAAATTAGAATTATTTGATTGCATTCAGTATTCTTCATGTTATGAAATTGCTTTATTTTCCATGGTTGGTTTATTTTTTAAGCATGTAACTTTATGTGTAAATAATAGCAATGTATATAAAACATATGACCCATTAAGAATTTAGAACGTCAGAATAATAGATTAATTTTATTATGGTTCTGTAGCTTGTTGTATTTTATGTATCGTTTGAACATATTTATTTTTCGAAAATAATAAAAGTTAGAATAAAGCAATGTCACAGCTTCAGTGTCGGTTTGAATTTTTTTAAAAAAATGTTATAAAGTTAGATTTTAAGACTGCCCTTCTGACCATTGCTTCTCGGGAAGCTCCTTTGTCATTTGATATCATTCGTATGGCCATCAATGATTTATTGAGGAACATTAAGAGTTTGCATTGCATAGGTTACCAGTATACTGAAAATTCCAGTTAAATGAAACAGCTGATTCTCTGGCAAAGAAAGAAATCAAAATCTTACAAATAGCAGATAAACCAATTCTTTTTTATACCACCAAGCGGTAAATTAAAAAATCTTTTAGAGAAGAATTTTGGAAAAACATAAAATAGGCAAACATAGACAAGAAATGGGTAGATGAAATCACATATGTTCCACTTTGGCCAAGGGACATATCTGTTGCCATTTTTCGCCTTGCTTCTGGTAGCCAGAGGCAATCTATTGTCTTTCTAAACTATATCATCTAAAAGTATTGTTAATTCCTCTTTGTCAACTGTGCAACATAAGAGAGGAAATGGACGTGACCCTTTTGAGTCATGGTCCTGCACTGAACGTGGAACACTTGTGGGAGCGACTTATTAACGAATTATAGACTTGCAATGGTTTTAGTTTTGTTATCTGTGTTAATGTTACCTTTCTTCTTTGTTCTAGTTTTAATGTTTGTTATTCTGTCAACAGTTGTCTAATATATCATTAGAAATAAAAAATATTATTTTATAAGGCTGAAATTCATCTCATGAAGAATATACGAATATCGAAACTCTATATTGAGATTCTCACTTAAACTTTATGTTTTACTAATTTTTTTTTATTTTGAATTAGTAATTATGGTTTTAATCATTTAGAAACATAATGTCATCAGTTGATCAAAATGAATCATTGAATATTCATGTTTAAATACGTCAGTAGGTGAATTTATGTAATGCAATAGTCTCATTTTGCGCAAAATAAAAAAAAATGACTTCACTTTGATATTTCACGTCTAATAGTTTTTATATTTATAATTTGAATACATATAATCCTGGTGAAATTTAGCTTTTGTTTCTAGGGACTCCATTTTATTTATTTCTTAAAGCAATTGTATTTGGATATTATTTGTTATTTTGTAAACAAAACTTCCGAGTTCAAATTGTCTTCTTAATTAGAAAATATTTCAGAATCGTTACTACTTGGCATCAATGCAATATCAAATTTGTGTTTTGCTTCAAAAAATGTTTCTCATTTTTTTAGAGTACATCTTAATAAAAATTTTAATACGGATTTACTCTTTAAGTTTTAAATTGCAAAGTTGACATTTCATAGATAATATTCTTGATCACAATTATATTAAAATATATCATTGTCTTTTTAAATAAAAAATTGATTTCTTGTTAAACTTTTCTTGTGTGAGTTAAGAAACAAATAAAAGTAAAATCAAATTAAGAAATGAAACGCATTAATAATTCCAACAAATGTTTAAAAGTTTGAAAAATATAGTTTATATTAATGATTAATAATTTTTTATTTCTGAGAAGAATTAAAGAAACTTAAAACAAGTATTTTGAAATTCCACACAATAACCTTTATTTACATTTGTTTCAATGATTCTCTAAACATTTACATTTATATTTTTTAATTTTTCTCATCGTTTTTAACAAATAAATGATTCACACACATGCATTTTTAAAATAAAATTGAAATTTTATTCTTAGAGTCAATATGATTCTTAAATTTTAAATAAAAAAGATTTTAAATCTATCTTAAAGAAGTTCTCAGTTGTCTTGAATACTTGTATAAATGTTATCAAATAATAGCAATATTAGCAACGAAAATAAATAAATAAATAAAATAAAATAACAGCAAGCATAACATTACTATTCATTATTAAAAACTACTTTAAAGCTTGCAAAGGACAAGAATTCTAAATTGATTAGATGCTTCAATCTTTAAAATAAATACTTTACAAATCTGCTTCAGCAAAACTTTTTAGTTTCATATTTTTCATGTAATCCAGGGCATATTTAATATAAAAATCACTTAAATTCTTAGGGGGGGAGACAAAATGCTGAATTTTTTTGATAGAATATTATTCTTTCATACAGAGTGTCCAGTAAACTCTTACCACGTTCTCTTAACTTTGAAATGACGATAGATTTAAGAAAGAAGTCAAGGTGTATGAAAAGGATGCTTCTTTTCAACTCTATCTTTTTTCACATTTAAAAAAGAGGATTATACCAAATAATTTACAAGACTAGAGAAATACATAGAAGTTATTTAGTACTCTGCACCCCTTCCAGAATTATCAAACAAACTTTCTCGTAATCAACAGCAATTAAATTTTTTCAGAATTCAAATATAACCCTTTCTGTACATTTTTTTTTTTTTTTTTTTTGCAAAATTGAGTTATATGTTCTTATTTAATTTCAAAATTTAGTTTGAACTAAAAAAAGTAATCATAGTGTGATTCAGAATATATTGAATTTATTGTGTTCTCATTTTAACGAAGAGTTGATGAATTTCTCCATTAAATATTTGGTTTAATTTTCTGCTTGAATTGCTTTTTTTAAATAAATTATCTGTATTTTTGCTTTTTTGAAGAAAAGTAGTTGGCTTGCGGAAAGCGTTTTCATCCTGTTATTTCATATTAAAATCTAGAGAAGCGTATAAAAATAATTTAATTTTTTCTTCCTCTAAACTTGATAATAATTTTATCTGAAACATCAAATTACCATAAACAAGCATTTTTAAGGTTGAATACGAGACTATCAAAAGTAGTTCATTATTAAATTTGAAAAAAATAAAATGTTCATTTTAATTTCATTGGATTTAAACTAATTCTTTTAATGTCCGTTAAATAATTAGTCTTTAAATATTACAAAATTAAAGCATGAAAGAATGCTCTAATTTTATTTTCACACTTTGATGCTTGCTTTAGAAAACTGCAAATGCAAATTATTTCGTTTATTTTTTTGTAAAATTCATATGACATATTGATTTTATGGTATTAAAGGATTTTCTGGTTGCAATTATTTAACCTTATGCTTTTCTCTTTAATCAGATGAAACCAGACGCTTTTTAAAAGGGCTCAACCGGTTATGAGCTGCAGTTATTGGCAAGTATATTGGCGGTTGAGTGGCGTGGAAATGGAGACATCAGGCTGCGAACTGTGCACGAATTGGCGGAACACAACACCGCCCGCTCTCTCCACTTAGAATCCCGTTTTTGGGGCTTAACAGGCGGCACTTAATGAGTCCGCATCCGGAAAGAGGAGAATACGTTTCTATGGAAACCGAAGTCTCGGAATTCGTCTTCTTGAGTCGGATGCGGTCGATCACGATAGCTGCTCTTTTAACGCTCCCCGCCCCTTCCGTCATCCAATCCCCGTCTTCTTCGTTGATTCATTTCATCCCCTTCTCTACACCTCACTTAAATCAAGGAATGAGTCTACAGGTGCCTCTTGTATTCCCGTTCTGCAGTTTAGACTTCGAAAAAATTATTCCGAACTATTTAGAAACCAAACAATTGTGCATTTTCAGTATTTCGTTCAAAGTGCTATTAATTTGTTTTTTACATTTTTGCATCATTGTTTATCAATTTTATTACATTTTGCTACCGATTATTTTTTAAAAATATATTGTAATTTTATAATATAATTAATTGGAAATCATTGTAGTTTGTACTGTTGTATGGATTGTAATGATGTAGATAATGTAAAGTGGAACTAAAAAAATACATTTGCCATGATAGGAACAAACTCATTACCAATAAGCATGTGTGATTTACCTTTAAATATGTATCAAGACTTGATAGTGTGAAGCCTTATGGTTAAAAATCATAATAAAACCCTTTAATAACTACCCAAGTATTGAGTTCCTGGTAAAACTTTTCAAAGATAGTGAGTGAATGAATGGACATTTCATGCCTCACATAGATGGAAACAAAAAAACTGCCAAAAAAATAGTACATTAATAAACTGTGCTAGTAAATTATATCGAATCATGGAAAAAATTATGGCATATATATGAACATTGCTTAAAATGACCACGATGATTTGTGCGCATGATGCGTAACAAGCCATTCGATTAAATATTTCATAAAAAATTCAATTAAATTGTCCTAGATGAATTAATGAAATCGATTATGTTCTTATAAAACAGATGAAATTACATAAAACATAAAAAAATGTATTGTAATTTCATGCTTATCAACAAGTTTTGTTTGCTATTTGAGTACATACGCACGCATTTCAAGTGTATACGGATGCATTAAAAAGCTAAAGCTAATTTTAATAATTTTGTAAAAGTGAAATATTTTAGCCTGATGGCAGGCTGAAGACGAAATTATTTTTATGCTTTCACTGATATTTATTAAATATAATTAATTCTTTGAATAGAGAAATATTTAAAATATGGATATTAATGTCATTAATATTGCATTGCAAATTTATGTAAATTCCTTATGACTCAATCGTGGAGAGAGAAATTGAACACTAAGTTAAAGACAAGTTTACGTTTATACAACACTATATAATGGGACTAATTAATAGCCAATAGAATTTTTTTATATTATCGTACTGGTTGTCTAAACTCAGTGGTACAACTGCCCTATGGTGCTATGGTCTACATTGTCCATATCTGTTTCCATTATCGAGGGTCGAGAAGTGAGAAGCATATGTCCCGGTTAGGTGGTCAGCCCAACGCAAAACCCCGAAATTTAGTCCTTAAGCATGCTTGGTACAAAATTTTACTGACCTAATGAAGGTGTAAAAGACTGAATTGACTTAGCATAGCTTGAGGACTGAACTTCGATAGTATGCAGTGGGATCGCAAACTACGCATCAGGCTTCAACAGACTATCTAATTGTTTAAGTGATTTCATTTGTACTCACTTAAATTGTAAATTTTTTTGAATCACATAGGCATAACTTCTTTTTGACTCTAATTTTAGTAAGAATTTTAAATTCTGAAATTGAACAATTTTTAAAATATTACAAATATTATGAGATTAATTCTTTAAATACATGAGAGCATTGCATTTTAACATTTATAACTTAATTATATCTAAGATTTATAACTTAATTACATCTATCATAACCATAGCCCGTGACAAGTGATAATTCACTTTGCTGATCTTGTGAGAAGCTGAGCTTCTGGGGCTTTAGTATATTAGAATAGCAGTAGCATCAAATTTTAACTCTGTTATGTAATATTTATTTAAATCTTTTTTTAATTGATATCAGTATACAATATCAACTGAAATATCAACAGTATTGTACAACAGTTATTAATGACTTAGTTATCTTCTCCAAAATTAACAGACTGCATTCAAAATGCTAAAAATATTCAGTTAAACACATGTGAACATATTAGCTGTTTTACAAAAAAATCTCATAAATATTAATTTCAATACCTAACTTGGGAAGTGGAATATATTTATGGTAAATAAATACTCTGTACTGATAACTGTCAACGGAACCTTTACTTGTCGGAGATATTTTATTTTGAGGATTTTAAGCATTATTTATGGTCTTTATTAATAATATATGAATGTCCTGGTAATATTAAATGCATGAATAAACTGAAATGCGAAAAATGAAAATGAAATGCGACAAAACACTCACTGTATTCAAAATATTAATATGTGTCTCTTTTGCTATCATCAAGCTTCGTATGACTTCAACCTAAAAAAGAACTTATATGGTACTCACTTTTGTTCCAAAAAAGAGATTGATGACATGTTTTCACAGATCAAAGCGAAAAGATATGAATGGCTTGAGTCATTTAGTCTTAGAAAAATTTGTCTTTGAAATACTTTGATGTCGTAGGGTTTAATCTTAAAAGTCCAAACATTTTGTAAATTTAATTTAGAATTACAGTCGAATGCTCAATAATTGTTTGATACCAGTCTTTTCCAATGTATAAATTATTTTGCATTTCTATCAACTATAAAAAAGTTCCTGTTATACCAAAATAGTTATGTTTTCAACAATAAGAAAACATTTAAGAATACTTCGTTAGAGAAAAAGTATTTTTATAAAATTTATATCATTTTAGATTTAAAATTACGATAAAGATAAAAATGTATATCATTACAATATGGAATTTAAAATTTAAAGCTTTATACATTATACTGATAATGGAAAATTTTTAAATTTAAGAGGTAGCTAAAAATTATATTTTAATCATGTATTTTACATTACATTAAGTAAAGAATCTGCGTCATCAAATACACATGTATAGACGTATAAAATAATTACAAAATGAAATACAAAAATCTAATGACAAATATAACCACTGCAAATGAAAAATAAAATTTAATTTTTTTAAAAATAAAAGATTCATAATTTCAAATGGCAATTACTAATTACATATAATATTTTCATTTATTTATCGATGCCGCTTTATTGATGTAGCTTTCAGCTATTGTTAATAGCCGTAGTTTTGAGGACTTTTTTTTTAATTTTAATCTTAGTTTTGATAAGTGTTCTATTAAAGTATTAATCTGGAGTATTGATAATAAATCTTCGGATTATGTGGCTGAGAAAATATAAATAAAAATTTGATCGAAAGTGAAAGACTTTTTAGGAAGCATTTTATTTTCAATTCAGTTTTTTTTTCAAGAGTGAAATCTGTTCATTGGAATAGTTAAGAAGAAGTCCCAAACAAAACAATAAAATTATTTTTGTGTTAAATATTAGAGGCAAACACTAAATTTTCTATAGTTTAATATTAAAAATTAAAAAACCTTATATTTTTTTAAATTTACAATAACTAGTAGATACTACTTTATTTTTTTGCAAGTAAGGACTTATTCAATCGATATATACATTTAGTAAAAAAAAAATAATAACTATGGTAATATGGATCAAGATATGGATATATAGTAGAATATATCATAAGAAGGAAGTAGAAAATTTTGAATTTTTTGAAACGGGTATAAATATTTTTCTTTTCGAAGACATTTCAAAATACTTTTGTATGAAAAAAATTTCTGAAAAGAGTTTTAGATATGCAATGTGTTATTATTTAAAGCTATATAATGGCTTGTTTAGATAATCCATATTATATGTGAACCGAAAATGTCGAATTTAAAAGAAATGTTCTTAAAATAGTTGTACAGAAATTTTAAGGTGAATGAAATTATTAAAGTTTGTAATTTTTTTACTGTAGAACTTACTTTTCACTTTTAATTTTAAAAAAGTAGAGTTACTTTTTTAAATTTTGAATTGGTTTAGATTAAAATTAGAAATGTTGACAACAAATGAACCTAAGTTGATATTAAGATTTTAAGATTTTTATCTGCAAATATAACATTTTCTGTAATAATATTTTTATTTTCATATAATCAGAAAGCCTAGTATTCATTATTTTATTATTTAGTTTATACATTACATCACTGATTAAACAATAGAGAACACAAAGAAGAAAACTCCACATCCTAGAGTGGTCCTTTTTTATTTAGCGAGATTGCTTTCCTAAACACTTTTATGGGATTGAATTTTATAAGCTTGCTTTTAAAAATTTTATTTCAGGAATACTTAAACTAGTAAAGCTCTCTTGTAACTTGCACGATCAACATTTTAAGCTTAATCAAATATAAAAAAAGATTATCTAGGATACCAAAATAGAGTGTTTGTATTTGGATGGTATAAAAACACATTTACTTAGTTTTTTCAAGAAAAACAAATTAGCTGTAAGTAAAGAAATGACAAAGCAGTTATTTAATTAGTACATTTTTAGCACTACATTTTCTGCTTTTTTTAAAAACATTATCTATTTGTATAAATTTAGAAGTACGTTGGACAAATTTGTACAATAGATTTACAAGCATATGGAGTAAATTTGTATATGTGACAAGAGAGAGAGAGAGTTTGTACATAGAACAAATTTTCATTGTATTTTTGCTGGTCAGATAGATTTATATAATTTAAGTTTAATAAAGTAATTAATTTAAATATAATTTCTGGGTTCATTAATAAAACATTTGAACAGCAAACACAGACACAACTATATGTGAAAAAAATTGAATATAAATAAATATTAGTATAACATATAAATAAATATTTGTTATGTATCTTAATTTTAAAACATAGTAAATACTAAAATATTTTAGAATAAAATATTTAATTTTATTTAAAAGTAAGTTTATTATAAAAATATTTGTTTCTTTATGTTTTTATTTTCTTATTATCGCATGATTAACCATTAAAACGCATATGAGAAAGGTAATTAAATATGTATATGAGAGCAAATCTAAATCATAATTAAAATTAAAAAATTATTATTGTGTTTAAAGTTTATATTTGCTACGTTATTTTCTATAATCACACTGACTTGAACTACACTTGCAATTGTGTTATTTATTTACATAAAATTACACATCAAACACAAATAAATGCCAAGTATCAGCCTTAACAATTATTAGCGCTCTAATATGAGCTAGTACTTGTAAATAGTGATGTTTGGAAACTAATGAATTGTTTTTAATTTTAACTAAATATTTAAATTTATATATTCTTTTAAATAAAACTATTAGAATAGAAAATAATGATATTTAAAGAACTTTATTGAAGAAGAAACGTAAAATCTAAGTAGATGTTATGAAAATTTCACAATATTTTCAATAATAAACACTTAAAAATATTAACAATGCACTTGTGTGTGTGTGATTTTAACAGTTTAATTTGAATGTATATATATATATATATATACACACACACACACACACACACACACACACACACACACACACACACA
>JAPDSC010095277.1:0-17437 GCA_026290005.1 Latrodectus geometricus | reverse complement strand
TATATATATATATATATATATATATATATATATATATATATATATATATATATATATATATAATGGAAAGTGATAAATTTTGAAATTCTGTTTTACTTTCATAAAACACTCCTAGTTTATCAATACTGAGATCACAGAAACAAGCTATATAAATATTTTTAAGTAAATTCTAATTTGATAGGTTTTTGAAATTTGGTTTCATTGTTCAATAAGTAACTGCTTATCAAGTAGGAAATTTATTAAATGTTGGTGGTACACAAAATGTTTTGATTGATAAGACAATTTATAAGCCAGAGTTGTTTTTTTTATTGTTATCATGAAGTTAGTTTTTTTATAAATTATATTATATGAAACATGTTTACATACATAGTTGGGGAAGCAAACCCAGGACTATACCTTACGGTTAGTAGGTTTGAGAAATATTTATCTAGCACCAAGCAACTCGTAATTGTGAATTAAGATCAGATGAGGACACATCTGAGCTGGCACCCTCCTTTCCACATCCATGTCACACCAGTGAAAGGACTTCCAATATCTCAGATTAAAGTAGTCCCCCTTGGACACACAAATTTTGTGATTATGATTGCAAAGAGATGGCTGCAAATTATTTTTTTTTACTACATAATGAAATACACAATAAAAATTCACTAATTTAACATTTTTTTTAAACTTAAGGCTCCTTAGGATTTTTAAAGATCATGATCCCATGATTTTTTTTATTAATTCTTACTTATTTAAATTTCTACTATCCAAAAGATTAAAGTAATACAATATAACTCTTTTCTCTGAGTAAGATGATGAAATAATCTCAAAAATATCCTGTTTTAATGTAAAGAATTTGAAATAAAGCTTAGCACTTAAAGAAATCATTTCAAAATTATTAGGTACTTACAGCTCTAATGTAGATTGCTTAATTGTCAAGGAAAAACTATTTTAAAAAAATTGCAAAATCATTTGATTCTTCTAAGGTAAACTCTGTTCATTTTTATTGAAATTTTTACCATGTCTGAGAAAAATGAAAATTTCTTTTCTGGTTCATATATTTTTTTCCTTCCATTCCTTTTAAATTTATGTTTGAAAAAAAATTATTATATAAACTTGCACATTAAGTGTTAATGAAAATGTTAATTCTGTCTGATTTTTTTACAATTCCTTATCAAATGAACTTATATATCAGACTTCGAACCCTAAGTGTAGTAGTTTCAAGCAATTATGAGCCTATACTGAAATGTATTTAAAAGTTAATATTTTGTTATCATTTTAATAAGAAATTTAAATTTAGTTAGTTAACTTTTTAAAACAATGTGTGTTAAGATGAAATTATTTATTTTATTAATAACAATTTTTGATTTTGTTACTCTGAATATATTTTTTTTACAATTGGCTTCAGTTGTTAAAAAAAGCAATTGTTTCTTGATTTCAAAAGCTGATAATTATTTGAATAATTATTGAATTTAATTTATATTATCCTATTATTTATATTAATCCTAATATAACAAGTATTTTATGGAAAACTAATTAGTATTCTATAAAATATTTGTTATACACCTAAGTCTGTTTTTACACGGTCTTTTTGTACACGGTTTTGATATAACACGGTTTGAAAATTGAATATTTTTAATTTTTTTACACGATTTTATTCCATTTAGCACGATTTGAAATTTTATGTACTTAAATTTTTTTTGTCAAATTTAATTTTTGCGAAGTATGTTCATATCACAAAAAAGTATTTATGAAAGAAAAAAGTCTGAAACCATCGATAGTATCGATAGTTTGCGAACACTAGCTTAAAGATTTAAGTGAATTCCCCTTTAGCGCGTACAAACAAGTAGGGGAATTCCCTTTATGTGCATACAATAAAATTTACTGGTCAGAGCAATTAAAACGTGTTAATATTTTGTGAACTGTCAATGCAATAAGACGTGTTTGGTAAAGAAATTTTTTGCAGGCAAATTTGATTTTCCATTAAATTTAATTTTAACGCATTAAGATAAAAGGTAAGCCAAAAAATATTTTGTATTTATTCAGTTATTTATGTTTTTTAGTTTTGTTAAATATTTTATGTATCCCTAAAAGGAAATGTCAGATATAAAACTAAAACGGAAGGCAATTTCTTTGGAAACCAAGATTAAAATTTTAGATCGCCTTCGAAATGGAGAAGGCTCAACTGCTCTTGGTACATTTAATTTATATTACTTTTAAGATTAGAGTGCATATCTTTTTTATCATTAATTACTATGCTTGTGAAAATAAGCATTATATATTTGATTTAATAAAATAAACATGAATTCTTGTTCTTAAAAATTCTTGTTTTTCACTAATTTTAATAGGTTTTAGAGATTAGGAACAAATCACCCATTTTTGTATAAGATCAATGTCTTTTTTTACACGTTTTTTTTTTTTACACGGCTTCTTCTGGAACCAATCTACCGTGTAAAAACAGACTTAGGTGTATTAGGATTGATAATCAAAAATTTGTATTTTTAGGATGCTGAAGCTAATAACTTATGCAGGAGACTTCAACTGAAAGATATAATTGCATCTGGATTTCAGAGGTTAACAAAGTATCCCCTCTTGTTGGAAAATATTGCAAAATATACACCACGTAAGTGATTAAAATCTTCTACTGATTTTTTTAGTAGTTATTTTATATTTGAGAATAAATAAACTATTCAAATGAAGCAAAATGTTTCATAACTAAACATTTGTTCGGCAGTTTTTTAATAACCCTCAAAAATTATTTATTATATTAAAGAATATAAGATTTACTTTCTTTTAATTTAAAATATTAGTATATTTTTCTTTATAAAGAGATGCATTTGAATGCAATGTTAAAATTCACAATAAGCTCTTATTAAGGAATTGCATTTTAAAAACATACTTCGGGGAGAAGAAAAAAAAAGATAAATTTTATTAATTTTGAATACTAAGCCCAAAATTCAAAATAGAGTTTTATTATATTTAAATTAATATTGCTTCTAGTTAGCTCTTTCTGAAACAATTTTATGATTTAAAGTTTATATCCTTATTACCACATTATATTTTTATTAGAAAATTTTTTATTACTTAAATTGTAAAACGTCCTTAAATAATAAGGTGCAAAATTTCTTAATTTATGCTATAAATCTTTTCCAAGTTTAAAAGTTTATTAAAGTTCTTTAATGAAACTAAATGTTTTGAATAATAATTGTGTTTGTTTAGTACAATTGGGTTATTTAATTTTTTCTTAGCAAATACTCAAGAGTTGTTAGATCTTCAGCGGGCTGTTGAGTGCAGCAAAGAGATTTTAGTCCATGTTGATTCAGCTATAAAGGAAGCTGAAAACATGCATCGGCTTCTTGATATTCAGAAAAAGATGGACAAAAGTTCCTTTGAGAAGATTGAACATCCAATTGTACATAGTTTTAAGGTAAACTTATCTTATTTTCTCCTATGAATTTAAAATTATAATTCTTTAAATATCACTCATTTTCATTTGTAATATTTCAGTGCAAATATACTCTTAAATAAATTAATTTTTGTTTCATAATAGGCACATTTAATAAAACATACAACACCATTTAGAAGACGTAGAAGATACTTATAAGGAGAAATTACTTTCTCCTCTTTGAGAACATTTTTGTAATAGACATTTCAGCTCTTAAAGATGTCTCTTATTAGTAATAAATGCATAAACCATTTTTATTTTAGATTTAGGTAGGAGAGGTTATCCTTCCTTATTTCGAATGAATTTTTTTTCGAAATAAGGAAGGATAACCTCTTGGAATAAGGAAGGATTTATTCGAAATAAGGAAGGACGAAGATTTTACATGGTAAAAGCTCCACAAAATTTACAAATTTTTATAGAATTCTTTGAGATAAATTAAAACTTAGTCACTTTTCTCATAACTGTTACAAAATTTATATTTAATGATAAATTTTAATTAATCAAATTTCAAAGCCATAAACATAATTTTTCATAAAATGTAAGTTCTTTAAATAAAAAGATGTTTTAAGAAATATTATGGGAAAAATATGAAAATACTTTTTATGATTAGAAATTCCTTTTTGTTATCAATAGCATTATTTAAAATTGGATTAGATTTTTTCATCTACTACTTCAGTATAAGAAATTATTTTTTAAAATGTTGATAATTTTTGACATTTTTTGTTGTCACAAAGAAAAGATAGTAGTTTTCATTATTTCCAAATAATAAAACAACTACACATGAATTATCTTTACTGAATTATTAACTATCTTTCAATTGTATTTTCTTATCTCAGTAATCAGTTGTAAATAAAACTTTCAATTATGTCTGTAATCGGTAGTAAAAATTTTATTTGTATTTTATTAATTTATTTCTCTTATGTATATTTTTTAATTAAATTGTATTTAACATCAGATTAATTTTATGATTTATAAATACCAATCATCTCTAAATAATAATAATTTCTTAAACATTTTTGCTGGACCAATGTTTTTTTTCCTTCTTCATGACTTTTATGATATTTAAGAATATTAATTATTTTTATTAAATTTGTATATTAATTGAAGCAGAAAATGTTCATCTTATATTTGCCTTGGGTGGTTGGGAGGGATTATTATTTTTATTATTATTATTTTTTTGGGGGGGGGGTCTATTTAATCACTAGAACTATCATTTAAATTTTTAATGATTATTTATCTCCCAGAATGTCGATTTTAGTAAATACTCTTATAGAGAGAAATACAAGGCTTTGCTCTATTGTGTCGTTTTATATATTTGTATATTCATATTCACAATACATACATATATGATAATATTTGCACATCATTTTAGAATCTGGATGTGACAAAGCACAAACTTCTATATGAAGGATCTCTTGTCTGGCGTCTGAGTAAACAGAAGACCATGGAAATGCATGTTGTACTTTTGGAGGATATTTTAATCCTTTTTCAAAAACAAGATGAGAAGTATGTGTTAAAGTTCCACAATACCATCTTAACCAGTGGCCGTGAAGACACAAAAGTTATGCATAGTCCAATTTTGAGAGTCCATAACCTTTTCACTCGTGAAAATGCTACTGGTGAGATATTGTAATTTTTATGAATTGATATTTATAATAAAAATGCATTTTTTTTTGGGTCATATCATTGATGTATGCTGTGATAAACCTCACTTATTGACAGAAAGGGAAATTGCTAGAATTTCAAAAAACAAAAGCTCATATTTTTGTTGATAAAAATAATAAAATGAAGCATTTAAAATTTTAAGTCAAAAGTATAGTCTACAAAGTAAACCTGAAAAAAAACATAAGGAAGCTCCAATGTAAGAAATTATTAAAAAAGCTATACCATAATTACATAAAATTAAGTATGCATGTGTAACAAAATTTAATATCAAGTAAGTAAATAAAATTTAATTTTTAAAATATTAAAAACATGAAAATATGCTTAGACATCAATTCAAGTTTATATAAACGGTAAAAATTCATTGCTTGGAAATGTCAGCTGCTTATACAGTGCATGATCTGCTTGTATTGCCAACCTAATTTTCTTGGATATTAGATTATCAATAAGAATTTCAGGAATATTGTTAGCGTTTGAAGAAGTTAAATTAAAATGACTCTGATGATAAACTGCTATGGTCTGCATGCTGCTAGGAGAGTATGCATGAGATCTGTCCAAGTGTACTTTAAACATACTTGATCATTCAGGAACATGCATTCTGTTATTTCAATATCAAGTATGTTCTCCTCTAGATCATCATTTAGACCATCATCTATAAACCGCCTGTTTTTATCATGGATCAAAAGAAAGGTTTCATAAATCTCAGTTTCTTTTGTTCATATCTTTGGCTTGTTAAATTGCCATCCTGATTAATATGCAGGTTCCATGCTTATCTGTAACTATTCTATACCATGCCATGCAATCACCATGTTTTTAACATTTTTATTAAATGAATGGAGGATTTCTTCTATTATTTTCTTTCCATATCCTAACAGATCTGATAACACTCTTCAAAATGAATTGACGCTCATCAATAAGTAACCAATATATCTAATCACTTCCAATCTTAAATTTTAGCATCCTAATTTCTTTACCTTCATAGTGATTTCAAATTAGTGAATTATACTGTACTGTCCAATGAAATGTTCTGATGACTACTTTGCTTTTTGAATACTCATCCTTCTTTTGGTGAATTTTTTTGTAGTTAAATACATTACACTTCATTAAGATTTTGAGAAACTCATTTGTCATTACTTGTGGTAACATTCGGCCATTTTTGATAGCTCAAAGTCTAAATTATATTTCTTGGTATTTATTTCACACTCTTGAAAGAACTCTGCCTTTTCAACAGCATCCACTATTGTTTGTGCTTACTAATTTGTCTTATAATATGTTCAACCAGGTATTCTGGAATATTTATTTTTATTAGACATTATTAAATCATTATCTCAAAGCAAGTGCTGAATTAGAAAATTATTAAATTTAAGATAGTAAAGCAAGGGGGGGGGGAGAGAAAAAGAAACCTTGCTAAATCATGCTTTTTGCATTTATATCTTTTTTATGTCAGGAATATTAATTACTAATAAAATCTGAAGTTTTTTATACTTTATTTTAAATTAAGTTCTTTATTTAATATTTGCTATTCATTTTTCGTAATTTCGTTAAAATGTTGTTTTTCCGTAATTTTTTTTAGATACACAATTCACAATTATTCTAGAAACATAAGACTATAGAGTAAAATTGAAAATTTTATTCCATGAGATAAAAATCGTGTGCATTGATCATAATTAAAAGAGAATACATTTTTTTATACCTGAAAACTCATTATTTAATAGAAGTCACTTTCCATCAGTAGGATATTTACCTTTACTTCTGAATACAAATTTTATTATTTGTTTTTAATATTTTGATTTATTTACTGTACTCCTTGCAGCTTACACATTTTGACAACAGTAAATTTATTTCACTTCAAAAGAGTTTAAAAGTTCTCTTTTTGTTAACTGTGCAAAAAAATTATGTAATAAAGAAAAATTATTTTTGAAGACAAACATATTTGTGTGAATACTATAACTATAAAATACCAAAACTTTTGTTAGCTACTAGAAACATAAAATGGCATATCAAATTGAATGACACATAATCATACGATATAACATATTGATTAAATGTAAATTTTAGTAAATATATTTTTTAAGTTTTATTTAAAATATGTGTTTTACTTAACATTTACTTAACATTTTTTTATAACATTTACATTGGAAATAATGCTTAGCTGTAATTTTTCATACATTATACCAAATTTGCAACTATTTTTCTTTTAAACTAAGTATTTGTTAAACTAAATTTTTTTTTATAGGAATCAATTTCGTTAGTATTTAGTGACTAATAGTATAGATTTTTACTCAATTTTTATATTTTAAATTGTATTTACAACAACTTATTTGATTTTTAGATAAAAGAACATTTTTCATCATCTCTTCATCTGAAATGCATGCTATGTATGAATTTGTTGCCTCTTCTGCTGCAGAAAGGAGAATGTAAGCTTATTATCTGTTGATAAAACTTAAAATTATTCCTCGTTTAAATTTGCATAATATTTCAATTTTATATCTCATGATTTTTGTGTTTTAATAGATGGTGTGCTCATGTGGATAGAACAGCTGAAGAACAACAACACAAAAAACGAAACCTGTTAAAAAATAGTCAAGAAGCTCCACAACCCGTCCCAGATAGTCTTTCTCCAAGTGAGGAGCAACAAGAGCAAGAGGAAGCTGAAAGTGAAACTAAAGAGTATGTTGCTGGAATATATTATCCTTTTTCCTGCTTCTTTGACTCGAATGTGATTAAAATTTTATAGTTAACAGCTGATTTATTTAACATAAAAAAATATAAATTTTTCTTTATAGGTTACTGTATTTAAAGACAAATTCAAGATAAACTTAAGCAGTAATATTGTTTTTAGAAATTATTGTTATCACGAAAAAATATCAGAAAACATGTATGAATAAATTTATTTGTTAGTGGTTGTAAAACAGTTTATGCATAATTATTTTATGTACTTTTGAGAAATATAATTATTTTTGTTTAGTTTTGAAGCAAATTTAGTTAATATAAATCCATTTAGTAATAATAGATTTAGTATTCTTTAAAAGGCTAATAATTTTTTTTAAAACTTAATAATTTCTTTAGTGGATAAAGTCAGACAATTTTCATTAAGTTTCTTCGCATAAAAATGCTTTGAGATTTGTTGCAATTTTTATTAGATTAGCACTAGGGAACAAACTAGGAATATTTATTCAGTTAGATCTAAAATGTCTTGCATTTCAAATAGTTGTAATCAAACATTTAAACATAAATTTTTTAAATTAAAGTTTTCAGATAAATTTTAAAAGGAAAATCAACATTTAAAAGTTACAAAGTGTTAAATAAAAAACATGATAAAAATAAAGGAGCCTATTATAAAAATATCATAAAATAATATGATAGTAACTTTTTAGGAATTGAATTCACTCTGAAGTATTTACTTAATATATTCCTAAATTATTGTTAGATCAATGACAAAATACTTCGTATTCTAAGATATATAACTTTCAAAGAGTTAATGTTTTAATATATATTTATTTTTTATACAAAACGAAGTGTACTCTTTGGTCATAAAATATGCATGTTTTAAAAAGAGTTATTTTTGTATTTTGAGGTAGAAAAGATTTCTCTGCAATTTGTTAATGTATGTTTTAATAGAAATTGGTATTTATAAATTAAATATTATGAAAATTAATGTTCATTTTGAATATTTTCCTTATGTTATTTATTTAGAATAGTCTTGCAATTTTTTTTTTATTGATGTATAATTATATATTTTTGTGTACTTTAAAGATTAAGCATAAGGTTAATGCTTTTATTTTATATGAATGTTCATTAATTTAAAATATAAACAATATATTTATTATATATCTTGTATTTGATTTTCATGTTCAAATAATTATCACTGAGTCACTATAATATATCATTACCATTTAAGAACTAACTAGATGCTCTAAAATGTGTTATTCAGTTAATGTTCCTTATCTGTAATTTTTTTAATATATATATATAGATGTGTTAATATATTTTGAATTTAACTTGCATATTATTCTGTGATTTAGTATTTATTATTTCTTCAGGCATCCTATTGAATTGTGGATATTAAGTTGTACATGTTAATGATATTGTCAGCAGAAGACAAATAATAGGATATAAGAATTGAGCAAAATAAATCATGCTTTTTATATTACTATGTGTTAAAATGTTAATTTAAGAGAATAGTTTATTACTGAAGTAAAGAAAAAAAACTGCAGTTAAAATCATCAGCCAAATATGTGGAATGTCCAATCTATTGTTATGCTTTGTAATTTTTCAAGTGTTCAAAATCTGTATACTTTCCTTGTCATAAGAAGATATTAATTTATCACATTACTTGTGTTTATTTGAATGCCATTGAACATAGCTTTGTTCAAAAATGGTTTCTGAATTTGGTGTAGTGAGAGGCATCCCAAGTTTAAACAGGATATATTTATCATATCACTAAGCTGCGTTTTCCCCTTAATCTCCCTATAGAGTAATTTTAAAAATCAAAAATATTAACTAATATATAAAATATTAACTAAATTTGCAACCAAAACTTGAAACAAATATATTTGATTAGTGCTGTCTTATTTCAAGGAAAGTAGGATTACTTTTAGCACTCTCTAAACTGATCATATTATTGGTTCATGTTGAGCTTAGCTTCTGTGCCCTTGTTTGAACACAAAATGCTGTTCAAATGTATTAGTCTTTCATTTCTCTCATATATGTTGGTATGCATTCTCAACTTCTAGAATATTGCTATGTAAAGTCGTTTCTTCTGATTTTTTTATAACTTTTAGCAGTGATTTGTTGAGAAACTAACTACAGAAGTTTGTGTGCAAAAGTAGGTTCTTATAGGTGCATTATATTTAATTAAAATAAAAGTATACCTATGAGTACTTACTTGTATTGTTTAATGGCTTAACTCTTCCAGAGCTGTTTGTCAACATTGATAATGATTCTCATTCATTCATTAATAGCCAGTCACAATAATCCCCGAGATAAGCCATTTGCCATTCAGGCAGTTTTACAAATCTCAAGAATTACCTTTTTGTCTTAAAAAGATTGCATTTGGAAAGAATAATTTTTTTTATCAATCAGTACTTGACATGAAAATAGGAATTATTTTTAGAAATAGTCTTAACCTTATGAATTTTTTTCCTTAGTTCTTGGTACTTCATGGAATTGCAGTTTTATTGTTTAGAAGCCTCAAAAAATTTAATTGGACTGTTAATCTTTTAGTTTATATTAGAAATTTAATGTGAATTTAAATAATATTTTCAAATGAATGAAAAATATTTAAATCATAAGCATTTATTTAATTTTCTTTCTGTCACATTCAATTAATCCAGTATACTAAAGTAATTTGTAATTTCTTTTTATATTCATAATATTTTTAAACATGTGATAAAATTTTACTTTATCTCTAAATATTGACATCCAGATTGAGATTTCGATTTGTCATAATATCATTAGAAGTGTTATATTGTTTTTTAAGTATAGTTTTAAACTAAGCTTAATGATGTTTTTTTTTCTTAAAATTTATGTTTTTATAAAATGTAATTGTTTATTTTGGTAATTAAACCTTTAAAAAATGCATAATTTTATGAATGAATTTTCAATACATCTGCCTAAAATCTGTTGATGTATTACAATATTTTTTTCTGGTCTTATATTCACGTTAGTTAATTTATTAACTTTATAATGTGTGCAATCAAAATCCTTCTAAATAATGAAATTCCTTAGTAAAATTCTTGTCTGAGATTTTTCAAGTCTGATCTTGATATTATTTCATAATATTATGCACTTGATCATAAAAATGACTTTTGATTATGGAAATAACCAGTTGTGTATTGTCGTTTTCTTACTTGACTTCAGTTTGTTTTTAGATTTAAGTTGTTCATAAGTTCTTAAATCATCACTTGCATATAAAAAAAAAAAAAAAAAAAAAAAATTCGAAATATAAATTGTGAATACAAATATCTTAAAAATATATACATCATCATTTAATTAATGTATAGGAATTTATTTCATAAATTAGTTTTACTAATAGTATAACTGTTATATTGTAGATTAGAAAACTCTGTTGAATCTACAGAAGAATCTAATTCACAGCAAGCTGAAGTGCAGAATGTCAATCCACCTGTTATTGAACCTGAAGTTCCTTTGCCAAATGAGCCCCCTGATGGAATTCCTCAGAGGGCTCGGCAGATTCCAGCGGAAGAAGATCCTAATGATCCTGATAGCCTTCGTAGTCACAGGAGGATTGAGCGCATAGAAATCCTTGAAATAACAGAAGGTCCTCAGCTTATAGAACCTAGTGAAGTGATAATTAGCACTGGTGCCATATGTCAAACTGCTGAACCAGTTCTGACTCCCTTTGGTGAGCTTTTTTAAATTATTAATGCATGATAATATAAGCTGGAAATGATGAAATCACTTTAAGTATTTTAAAATTTAATTCAGCAAATAATTTCTTATCAGTTTGTTTCACTCTTATAACTCATATGTTAAATATTGAAAATTTTTATTGGCTGTATATACTTTTTTCAGATAATATTTCCAAAATACTTGGATTTTTTTTTTTTTGTTTTGTTTTGATTCTATATTACAAAAGTCATGTTTACTGAAAAAGGAGACTTCTTAGAAGAAACAAAGTAGATTTCTAAGTTGCATTTTTAGATTATATCTCTTTAATTACTCCTAATTATCTGTATGTTTTCCATGTCACTTTAAGTAACTCTTCCATTTAAAAAATCATTTATATTTATCTAAAAATTCAGCAATAGGCTCTGGTAAAACAAACATTTATTTGATTTCTTGAACAAGAATGTCTTTTGATTTTTTGCAAGCAAACAATAAAAAAAATTAATTTTGTAATTTTAGTATTAATACAATAGATGAGTGTAAGAGTATCAGCAATATAAATCTACTTTGTTAGGTGATAATTGTTTCTTTTGAAAAAGAAAAGCTCTACAAGCAGATAATATTTTGTTTTATAGAAGTATCAGCTTTTTATATTGATTTATTTTGAGTTAAAAGTTAGATAATATTTCAAATATGATAATTTAACTTTATACATTTTAGGGAGGAAAAATAAATTTTATTTTGATAGTTAATTTGGTAGCAAAGTTCTAATTTGTGTTGAATATATCCTTTAAATGTATAAGTTAACTTTTGTATGGATTATAATAATATGATTAGTATTATTTAGTGGGCTTTATTACTGTTTAAATGTTTATTAAAGAAACTTATTAAGCTATCAAAAATATAAATATATTTTGAATTTGTGGAATTTTTGTATTAAGTGAATTTAATATCTTATAATATTTAAATTAATAAAATTATTTTTTTATTTAATGATTCTGGGTCTTATACAATTTGAATGATTTTTAAAGAATTTTTTAAAAATTTTAAATTTAGCAATTTAATTTTAAATCATTCATTTTATAATATTTTGTAGAAAAGCTTCGCAGGAAAGAAGTAGAAATATCAAAAGCTATGGAAGAGAAAGAAACAATAACAGCTGAAATTTTACAAGTACCTGTTGAAGAATTGAAACGTCTTTCTGAAGTATGATTATTTTATCTAATTAAATTAATTATAAAGTATTTAATTCTGGAAGATATTTTATGTTAAGATGTGCATTTGAAAATATGAGTTTAAACGTATTATTTAGATTTAGGTTTGTGATATTAATTATGGGAATGATTTCAAAAGTGAAAATTATGTTTCAAATTATTAGTATGAAACTATTTCTGCTTATGTAAAACTTAAAAAACTTGTAACTTTCAGGTACCAGATGATATCCAAGTTTTATCGCCACTTGAATTAGTCACAGTTGCAGTTCAACAAGGTAAAGTATTTCTATTTTTAGTATAAATGATGTTAATAATTTTTTTTCTATAATGTTCTGTTTCATAATTGAAAGAAAATTACAGCTATGAGACTATTTGTATGATTTTAAAACGTGGAATATTTTTTTGCTGTTATTTAAGAAGAAAATTTATTCTTTTACCTTTACAAAAGTTGTTTTAAATGCTAATTTGTAGGAATATGAGAGATTTCTCAATGGTAAAGATCGTGAACTAATACCTTGTCAGTTTTTTTTAAGCCTTTATTTGCTGTATGATATTAAAATTAAAAATATATATTTATATTGTTGATTTTCCTGTTAATCTTAATTTGATAATTTTCTGAGATTAATACAAGTTTTCAAAATGAACAATTTCCCCAACTGCTTATCAACATCAGTAAGATTTTTTAATTGAATTAGAGTTAATATGAATTTTTAACCTATTTTGAGATTGTGTTAGAATTATAATGCATATGTAATGAAATTATTTCATAAAATGAACAAATCATTAAGATTGTTTTAATTTCCAATTCTTCAGTTTTTGTTTTAATGAATTGAAAATGGGACATTTTATAAATTATTCATATTTCTTTATATTGAAAAATAAGAGCATCAGATATTTATTTTAAAAAAAAAAATAAGATAAGGAATAGGTCTTTTATCATGTAAGCATGTTAATCAATATTTTTTTCTTTATAATTATACAATTGAAGGTATTTTTTTTTTTTTTGGCAAAGGTGCTTGTATTTAAAAATGATGAAAATTATTTGATTATTTAATTTTTGACAGATTATAGAAAGTTTTATCGTGAATGAAATTAAACATATTTTTTCTGAATTAAAAATATAAAGTGTTTATTATTACATAAATAGAAAATTAGTATAGATTGAAAAGGGAAGTAACTTTATGTAGAATGAAAAATTGGAATAAATTATATTTTATTTATTTTTTTTTTAAAAAAAGTAAGTCTTGGTTATTGTAAAATTTAAGCTATATTCAATATTTCAATGTTATATTATTTCTTTAAACATTAATGAAAATAAATGCAAAGCATTCTTCCATTTATTACAGAGATTATTTCAATCATTTTTGAACCACTTTTTTAAATTTATTTCAATATATATTTTACAAATTTTAAGAGATCACTAATGGCATCAGAATATATTAATAGTGATTGACTTTGTATTCACTGTCTGAAAAAATTTATTTGTAAAAATATTTAACAAAACATGTTGCCACATACCTGTATTGTATATATACACAAGTTATATGTACTTTTATGATCATGTTAAAAACAAGTATTGTTTCTTAAATATTGTTAGCAATATTGTTGATAGAAAACTAATTTGTGTTGTAGCGGTATTTTTTACTAGAGTTTAACACAATTTCAATTTTCTGTCTTAATGATTTATTTACTTTTAAATTAGGAAATAAATTATCATCTTTGGTAAATGAAGGACTAAGTTTGCAAGAAGCAGCACCTATTGTGAATGAAACCAATGGTATGTGTATTTATAACAGTGTTTTGAATTCATGGGAATTGTCTAGCTGTGCTAGACTGTTCCGAGATTAGACACAACTTAACATTTAATTGTTTCAATAATGTAATTTTTCTTTTATAAACATGTAGTTACCAAAATAAAATCATTTACAAAAGTCTATTTAATTTAAAATCATCACTACGTACAAGCTAATGTATGCTAAAATTAGAAGATCTTAAATGGCCTGCCATGATTTACTAATGAGCTAAAATAGACACAATGTAGTAAATTTATTAGAACTTGCATTTTGAGATAAGATTTTAAGTTTATTATCATGATGCAGTAATTGGTTTAAATTATTCAATATAAAAATTAACCAAATTGAAATACTATTAATTTGAATTGTTAATATTGAAAATTTTTTTTATTTCTTGGACATACCTGTATTCCAAAAATATTTAATTTTATTCACTAAAATATCAAAGTATTGACTGATAATATTGTATATGTTGATATTCTAGTAATGCATACCAGACAATTTTTCTGAATTTGTTGTATAATTTATCTTTTATTCTATGTGTATTTATGCACAAAGTACCTGATGTTGTGTAAAAAATGAATTTAAAAATGTTTTGTTTACTTATTTTCAAATGACCTGCTATTTGAAATCTAGTATTTTGAGTTCTGTAATTGCTACTTTTGTTTCTAAAATTTCTTGTGGGGGGGGGACATGGATCTGTCCTTTAAATATCTCATTATCTGTGCAGAGATGATCCTCTATTGAATATTAAAAATGATATATATATATATATATATATATATATATATATATATATATATATATTTTTACCTGTAATTGGGTATTTTTTCACTTATAGCTATATGTTTACATAATAATTCTTTTTTTAGAAATACATTTGAAAGCAGATGCCCAAATGATATGTTAATGCATATCTAGGAATAAGCAAATATTTTTCCATTTTTTGATGTGCTAAAGAGGTTTTATTGTTTCTCACGATGAATAATATGATGTTTATGATACTACAACAGGAAAGCATTTGGATTAAACTGTCTAATTGTACTTCAAATAAGAAATAACGTTTATTTGTTTAAATTTTTCCTAAGAATTTGATTTTAAGAGGGAGATCTTCTGTCATGCCATTTGTACTGCAAAATCATTATTCATCATATTTTATTATTGAACAATGTAATTTTTGCTGCAGTTGATCATATTGATTTACTCTTTCTATAAAATTTTGTAATTTTGATGTTATTTAACGCAATGCAATGCAAAATAGAGTTTTCATAAATGATATTAAATCTTATATTGAAATGGATGTAGAAGTATTATTTTTCTTCCATTTGGTTGAAGGTATAACAAATAATTTATATTTCATATTTATAACAGACTGTAACTGAAGATTTGGTGATTGGAAGATTTATTAATTAATACCTATCTATAATCAAAATTGATAGTGTAATGAGTAGAAGCTTGAAAATTGTTTTGAATTCTTTGCAAATATTACATTTATGCAGTATAATCAAAATTGATAGTGTAATGAGTCAAAGCTTGAAAATTGTTTTGAATTCTTAGCAAATATTACATTTATGCAAGAGAAATTGTGACTTTTAACCGAGAATCACATTATTTTAATTTTGGACTAATGCCACTTAAGTTTATCTGCCAACAGAAAAAAAAAAAAAAAATGCTGCAGAAATTGGTGGAATTGATATTCAGTATTTTTTAAACAATGTGTAAAATTAAAAAAATTTTTATTAAAGATATAGTTTGTTATTGTTTTAATCAAATTTTATAGTTTATTTGTAATTAGATCTATTCATTGTTAAGATTCCCCCTATTTAAGAAATAAATTTTGTTCAATCAGTATAACTAAATTGATACTGAGGTCTAATAGCAAAATGTATTTTCTAACTGTTTTTTGTAAAATTTTATGTGAGATAGAAAATTAAAAATGAATAGTATTGATTTTTGTGCAATAAAGTGGATTTTATGAAAATTGAAATTTTTTTCTTTTTGCCTTCTGTTTGAATATACATTGTTTTCTCCATTTTGTCTAATTCTAAGAATTTAACCAATAAATCAATATGCCAGTTAACCAACCATTATATAGTATGTACTTTGAGAAATTATTTTGTGCATTTATGAATATTATTATTTAATTTAAACATTCAGCATCAAAGCAGACAACAATTTTTATGAATTCAACTGAAATGTATTGCAAAATAAATAAAATAAGCTTACAATAAATTCATATCTAGAAATTATAATTTCTTTAATTTATGTATCTAGAAAATTTTACAGTGGCAAATTATGCTTGATTTCTTATTCTGATAAATGATGCTCTATATTTAATTTAAAACTTTTAAAGTATTTAAATTATATCTCCTACAGAATCATCAGAAAATGTAAATACCTCTCAAGAGAAATATCAACCTTCAGAACCCTTTTGTCGACTAAAAGGTGTCTCTCCTGATGCTCTCTTGTCTGTTTCTGCGACTCTTAACCAGTGCCTTGCTCAGTTATTGGTAGGAAACTTGTCTTTTTGTGAAAACCTATGTCATTCTGTTTTGTTACTGATTAAGTGTTGGTTAAATATTTTGGTATGTAATAATGTTATATGTTGTTCTTATAAGGATTATTTTGAATAGGTTTTGATTAATTCAGTTGAGGAAGACAAAAGAGAACTTCGCCGGGAAATTGCTAACTACCGAGAACAACTGCACCAGATCCATGAGGTCCACAGGCACTGTGTTACTCAGTCACCTAGCATGCATTCGAGACCCAGCAGTTTTGTTTCGGTTGCCTCAACAGCTTCAGACGGAACTGGAGAATTCTTTGAAGTTCCACATTTGTTTTCAGGTAAATTAGCTACGTTAACTATTTTCTTCACTAGAGCACATTTTTCCATGGCAAGTACAGTCATTAAATCTCAACTGCTGTAGGGAAAGGTAGATGAAACTGTTAAAACTCAACAGAAGTTGTTTATGGGGAGCAATATGACTTGG
>JAPDSC010095273.1:11901-29234 GCA_026290005.1 Latrodectus geometricus | reverse complement strand
CTTATACTTTATTTGTAATTGACCGACAAACAAACTAACCCAAACCATGCTACTGTGGTAGTAACATCAATGATATTATAAAGTCAAAAGTTGAAGGTTGGAATCATGTGTACTTTTTTACACTGAGTCAAATAACGAATGTGAAGCTGTAATGATGTAATTATTTCTAGTAATTCCATTGAATTTTACACAAAGGTACTTTTATTCCTCATGTAATATTTTATATAAATGTTTTTTAATAAATCTTGCAGTTTTAAATTCTTCATGGCCTAATAGAAGAATGGCGCTCTTCACAGAAAAAAACCCAGTGTTCACTCCTAGCTACTGTTAACCACAAAGATAAAAAATGTTCAACATTTTGCATGCACATATTAAAGGGATGGCACTCGAACTTTTTCCAGGCTTCTTCACTTGCGATATTTGAAGAGGGCCCTCTATTTATAAAGTCTCCGCTTGGAACACATTCGAGAATATTTAAAATGCTTTAGGCTCTGCTCTACATTGTGACAAAGTAATTCTCTACAATAATTCTACTTAAATGTTTTTTTTTGTAAAAAATCAGGCATTTTTATGTTTTGGCTGGAGGTGAGATTATTTAAAAATATTTTCATTGAAAATTAAAAATCTAGAAATAAATGAAATGGTTACTTATCATGAAATAAAACAGTTATAATACAGATATAACAAAAAGAAAAAAAAATTTATTTCAAGTACAAATTGAGAAAATTTAAATGTAAATAACTGAAACGTATATACATACATTCGTACGTATATATATATATATATATATATATATATATATATACACGATATGGAGCAAAATTGAGTAATAAGAGGATTTGTGTTAGCTCCCACACTAACGCACTAAAAAACATTGTTTTGTAATTAAGTGCTTCGTGTTCTTTCTATTGTAATTTAAATAAATTCAACATAAAAAATGCACTTTGGATTAAATATATACATTAACAATATATAAATATATATATATTAATTAATTAATTTAGTTAATGGTTTTTATGAATTTCCTAAATATATCACATAAATTATCCTCATTAAAATTATTTTTAGTATAATTATTAAATATTTAAAAATTTGAATATAATTCTTAAATAATTTATAATTTTGAAATACATACTTTCCACAACAGAATATGCCAACTAAATGCTCTGAAATATAGGCTCGTACGTGATATCATAGTCTCATAATTTCCTAAAAAGCAAAACATTAGTTTTAAAAAACAAATTACCATTTCGGCAGAAAACTTCATTCCAACAGGGAAATAAGTGATCTTGGGACCTTGACCCATCTGATTCTTCTCCATAAGAATGAACCAAATCTACCATTGCCATTCCTATGGAGAAAAACATAAAATACTTAATTAAAGGCATGTTAGAATAATCTCAAAAAAGCCAAGAACAACTTGAAGTGAATATTTAAATGAGCGAGAGGATATTTTATATGCTTTTGTGTGCAAACAATCTTCTAGCCATCCTTACTTATTATGAAAATCGCATGCAATTGTTACATTTTTTGTATTGAATGTAACTTTTTTCAAGGAAAAGTAAAGAATTTATGTTAATAAAAACTATTCATGCAAGCTCTAAATCTACAAAATCTATTGTTAAAGGGTAATTGAAAAAATAATGAATCATTTTTTGGGTTGTGCAGAATTTCTAAAATTATTATTCCATTGAAATTTCTCTAAAAAATATGTTATTTTTATTCTTGTTTGTCGCACAATACTTCAGTGCATGTTTCCTCTACCGAATGAAATATAACAATGTTTATTCCTACATCATAATAAAAATAGAGCGTTTTATTATGTTGCAAGAGTTAAGATTTTATCTTGCTCATTATTCGCTTTTTATTGATAGTTTGGGATGAATTCAAATATTTGTTGTTAATTGTAACGCGAAGAAATATTGAGATTTTAGTTATAGTTTATAAGTATTTTTTTTCCGGTGAAAATCATTCTCTTACTTATTTAAAGAGAGGACATATATATTAATATATACTATTGATAAAAATGAGCTAAGTTTTATGATAAATAAAACCTTAATAGTAATAAAAATTTTTGAATGAATTCCTAATAAAATGTTGCCTATGAAAACGAGACCAATACAAATTATTCATTGTAACTGAAATTCAAAACATTCATTTGTTTATGAATTCAGTTTTATTAGTAAAATAACACACACACACACATAAATAATGTGTCTATAAATAATGTAGCCAACTTATGCGTACAAATATTGGGAATGATTCACAGAGGGATCATGTTGAAAGGATGGACAACTTGATTGGTATCCCACACGAAAACTCAACGTTTTCGTAAGAGATCCCGTAACCTCAGATTGCTATGTAAAGCGATCAAAGTTTACTATTTATTTCTTCCCGTATGAATTTATTTTGAACTCTTATTCAAGTAGTTCTCATTCTTCGGTTTTATGAATGTCAGTGGACAGCCATACGGGACTTCTGATGTTCACTAGCGGCTGAACTGAGAAGGTATCAGATACCCGAGTATGGCCAGATTACTCACATTATTTAAATCCTACAGAGAATGTTTAAAATACTTTGGTGAGTCGTTTTGATTCACGATTTCATCCTCCATCAAAGACACATCATTTAAAAAAGATGCTGGTTTAGTAATTGGTCCTTTTGCCTCAAAAACTGTTACTTAATTTGATGCTGAATATAAAGAGACACTGTGACACCACCAATTCGCAAAGGGAAATGCTTATCCATACTAATTAACATTTGAAAGTTAATTTTCCTCTTGGACAGGAAATAACATGTAAATATATCACGATAATATGAATTCAATAAAACCATTTTTGTTATTCCATATTGCATGCCTTTGCACCAGTGGGCCTTCGTCATAGTTAAAGTACAAAATGCAATCTCTTATTTTTAAACTGTATGTTTTTAGGTGATTTCTTTTCTCATAGATTTATGGCAAAAAGGACCTGTTGCTTAAATTCACCTCAACTGAGAAAAATATAATGGGAAATATATAAATTAATTACTTAAAATATATTTAAAATATATGCATTTTCATGAAAATTTATACCTAGAATTATATTAAAAAAGTTTTAACCAGTTAAGCAAATATATATATATATATATATATATATATATATATATATATATATATATTATAATAGTCTAAATCCCTAAATCTACAGAAATGTACAAAACTTAAATAACAAAATAACAGTACAAAATTTAAGTAGATAACCATGAAACTGCGTAAAAGGATTCTTGAGATGAGTACAATGAACACGCAATTCAGGTGGAAGATGAAGCGCACCTTTGTATTGCCTAAGCCGTTTCTCACGATAATTTATTGTTTTAATTATAACATTCATTAATTTTTGTAATTAAACTCATTAAAACAAGTAAATTCAGAGTATAACAGCTTCAAGTGGTTTTAGAAAATTATCACTATTTGGTATTGCTTTAATCTCCTCTTAAATTAGGTTTCATTACAATCTCATCATTTCCATAAATTCATATATTACATACACTACTGGCTATTAAAATTGCTACACCAGGAAGAAATGCAGATAAGAAAATGATATTTATTGGACAAATATATTATACAAGAAAAAACAAGTGATTAAAGTTTAAGAAAGTTTGGCTGGATAGATCCTGAGAAATCAGTACCCAGAACAACCACCTCTGGCAGTAATAACAAAAGTTATACGCCTGGGCATTGAGTCAAACAGAGATTGGACTGCATGTACAGGTACAGATGCCCATGCAGATTCAACACGATTCCACAGTTCATCAACCGTAGTGACTGGCGTTTGGTGACGAGATAGTCGCTCGGCAACCATTGACCAGACGTTTTCTATTGGTGAAAGATCTGGAGAACGTGCTGGCTAGGGCAACAGCCGAACATGTTCCGTATCAAGGAAGGTCCGTACAATATCGGCAACATGCGGTCGGGCATTATCCTGCTTAAACGCAGGGTTTCGCAGGGCACGAATAAAAGGTAGAGCCACGGGTCGTAACACACCAGAAATGTAACGTGCACTGTTCAAAGCACCGTCAATGCGAACAAGAGGTTACCGAGACGTGTATCCAATGGCACCCCATACCATCACTCCAGGTGATGGGCCAGTATGACGAAGACGAATGCACGCTGCCAGTGTGCGTTTACCACGATGCCGCCAAACATGGAGGCGACCATCATGATGCTGTACACAGAACCTGGATTCATCTTAAAAGATGACGTCTCACCATTCGTGCGCCCAGGTTCGTCGTTGATCACACCATTGAAGGTGATCTTGTCTATAACGCAACGTCAAGGGAAGCCGCAACCATGGTGTCCGAGCTGAGAGTTCATACTGCTGTAAACGTCGACGAACTGTTCGTTCAGAAACTTGTTGTCTTCCAAACGACCCCGTTTTTTGACTCACGGCTCGTGACGTGGTTGCACGATTTATTATGGCCATGCGGATAATATGGCTGTCTTCTCGGCTGCTAGTGATAGTTGGCCGTTGTGATCCCGCATGGCGTTCCGTATTACCGTCTTGAACCCATCGATTCCATATTCTGCTAACAGTCATTGGATCTCGACCGACGCGATCAGCAATACTGCGATAAGATAAACTGCCATCCCGGTACGATACAATTCGACCTTTATCAAAGTCTGAAACGTGTTGGTACGTATTTCTACTTCTTACACGAGGCATCACAACAACTTTTCACCAGGCAACAACGTTCAAATGCAATTTGTGTATGAGGAACCGGCTGAACAATTTCCTCATTTAAACGCAATGTAGGTGTCGCTACTGGCACCTGCTTTGTCTGAATGCGATTAAAAGCTAATAATTTGCATATCACAGCACCTTTTTCCTTTCGTATGAATTTCACGTCTGCAGCATGTCGCCTTCTTGGTGTAGCAATTTTAATGGCCAGTAGTGTATAATTTTGAAGATTTTTTGTCTTCAGTCTCTGTTTCATAACCACAAAAACAAGTGTGTGAAAAAATCAATCAAATGTTATTTTTTTGATTTAAGTATTTAAATAAAATTTTAAGTAAGTCGTAAAAAATAACATTTTTATATATTTATAAAACATATTTAGAGAAACATATATAGAATAACAGATGTAAGAATGTACATAAAAAACTATGTATAAAATAAATAAATAATTGTAGTATAAAATATAATGTATATTATATCTGTATAATATAAATAAGTATGTATAAATTAATACATATTTAAACTTATATAGTGATAAACATACTTAAAATAACTTATTTAAAGAAAAAGCAGCATTTGTAATCCTAATTAGTGTAAAATGTTTTAAACTAATTCCCCATATTTGCGAACATAATTGTAGAACTAATTCCCATATGGAATTTTAGGATACACCAAAGATTTATTTTCATTTTCTAATTTTTCATGCTTAAAATGTGAATCAATTTTAGCAATATGGCAGATAATGTCGAAAGATAGAAAAGATTTGTTTCTTGATGTTTAAGCATTCTATTTAGATTTCTTTATTGAAATATTGATATTCAGTGGAAGTTTTTTGGGCAAGTGATAGAAGTAATTACACAATTCAATAAAACTTTTTATTTGCTAGGGACTCATATTGCTTATAATAAAGACTTAAGCAATTTCTTCCAAAAATTTTCCAGTTTTTTTTTTTTCTTTTTTTTTCCATTTATTGAAGGTAATATAAGTACTTTTGAAACTTATTTTGTGTAGTTATATATTTAAGCTTTATTGTAAATATATATGTAAGCATTCTTCTTCCTAAATGTAACTTATTTTTAAAAACAAATTTTAATAAATGGAATAAAATCTTCTTAAGGTTTTGTTAATTTTCAAAATTACTTTCAGAAACATTTGATATTCACTTTCAATCTTGCATTTGTGTTAAGATAACGAGAGCTTGTTTGCATTATATGATACAAATAATTTTCTATTATTCAAAATATAGAATTACTCTTTTAAGCTAAGCCCATGTGGATTTAACTTACTAAATCAATATTTGAGAATCTTTAAATACATTTGATTGAATATTTTATGATTATTATGCATTAAATAAATTATAAATACAATTATCTAAGGCAAATAATTTCTGATACACCAGAAAAAACGCAGTAGAAAAATTTTAATTTGGTATTTCTTAGCAGTAAGAAAATTACGTAGAAATGATTAAAAATGGCAAATTAAAACAGTGCGTTCCTTGTAATACAAATTTTTTATGAATTTTATAATAAATATAAAAATTGCTATTATACATAAAAGTTACTTTTTCAAATTAAAATAATTTTCAGATTTTATGCTAAATTTGATAAATTCATGCTTAAATTCACTTAATATGAGTTAAAGTAATTTTCCATCTGCAATGTTGCACAATATTTAATTTTACATATTTTGTAAAATAGTTAATGAAGATTTAATTTGCTGTTTCTGTTTGCAATTTACTGTAAATGTTTTAAATGTTTCGAGTTAAACTTCAAGAGTTTTAGCAAAAAATGATGTAAAACTTTAACCTACTTTGTGCGAACGCAATTTGTGTTTTGTTCAAAAATGTATGTATTTCATAAAAATGATATTACGTATTACTTGATCTTAGAACCAGAAAAATTAAATTACACAGCATTCATTTTAAAAGCAAAATAATTTTTTTTTACTTCTAAATTAAAACTGTAGTTCAATTTATTTGTGTTAACAAGAGTAAAATATAATTTTATGGTTTACATTTGATTTAAATGCTTCAAAACTTATATTTGATTTAATTATTGTTTAATTATCAAAATTACTAATCATATATATATATATATATATATATATATCGGTAAATTTTATTCTTATTAATATCATTATATGAAATACTAAATTAAAATCTTATTCTAAGTTTATAAATTTTACATTAGTCATTTTTATATATAGTTTTAATTGCTTGAATTATATCTATTTCTTGTAAAATGTATCCAATTCTTCATTATTTACAAGTACTTCAGGTTAAATAATTCATTAAAATTTAATTGAAGCGTTTTAAGTAATGAAAATTAATATAAATAAAATATTAATATTCCTGTCAAAAGTATTTAAAATTCATTTTATTTATAAATTCTTAAATAAAAATATTGATTTTCCAATAAAATATGATTTAAAATGTATAAAAGAGACAAACTGCAACAAAATATTTATGTGCAGTTTAAAAATTTAAAAATTTTTTATAAATAAATACAAAATGGATCTCTAATTAAATTTTGCGCGTATTGCGACTGAAGCTACATATTTATTCTTACTTTCAAATTATTAAAAATTTGGCAACAAAAGACATATTATTAAACAACATTTAATTCTCTCGTTTAAGGAGTGAGTAAAATCCAGAGAATGAAGAAAAATGTATATTTGTGTTATAGTAAATTAATAAATTTAAGATACAAATAAGAATGTTCTGTCAATTGTGGATAATAAAATTCATTGAAAACTTTTTTTTTAAGTAGGAAATTAGATATTAGTTTTAAATATGAATGTAAGATGTAAATAAGTAAGCATATGTCTTAACTTTGATTGTTCATGAAAAAGTTCTAATTTTTATCTTGTTCAGATAACACAGGTAATTATTGAATTTAGGACTTATCATGTTGCATTTTGTTTATTAAATGTTTTTATTCCAAATTAAATACCTTTATTTTTTGTTAATGAATTATAAAAACAAGAGTCTTCTATTCACAAATAAGTTAATGGATAACCAACACATTTACATTTCTTCTCCTACGTTACGCAGTAAATATTTTAACATTCGATTACCTCAAAACCATTACAATTGATATATCAATAATTCAAAAATATAGATTGAAATCATTGTAATTTTATTAAGGGTGCTGCTTTTCAATACATTTGGGAATCTCTGCTTAAACAATAAAAAATTCCAAAAATGTTGTGGGTGTTAATTTAATGAACTAACAGAATAAAATGATTGTTCAAAGTTTAATTTTTTTTATAATTTAATGGTTGCAGAAGCAACTAAATTGCAATATGTATTTGCAATCTCTTGATTTTATAAAATATGTTTTTTTATATATGATATACATAGCATGATAAAATAGAAAAACTTTATCACAGATTTTAATTGTTTTTACTTAGAGTAATCCCTTAGTTGCATAAAGTTTGCTGTGTTTTGTGAGATTATTCTTTATAATGATACGGGTCAATATGATAATTTTAATTAATACAATATTTATTTGTGTTGAAAATATTTCAAACTTTTATGTTACTTACAAAAATGACTTTATTTATTGAAATTCTTTAAATTGAGCATTCATTCTTCTAGTTACATTTCTTTAGAATTTCAATACATAATTCCTTTAATTGAAAAATATGATTAATGTACAACAGTTCGCCTTCTCTGTTATAAAGATCTCATATGAAAACAAAAATCAAATGGGCTTCCTTTTATAACTTTTGAAATCTAAGATTCAATCAAGTATAACTTAGAACCCCCAACCTGTTGTCCCAGTGATACATTAAACTAACAGATTATTATTTTCTTACCATGTTGCCAATTATTTTTACTAATGGAGAATATTTAGACATTAGTGTTGTGGTGAAACTCTGTATGTATGAGAAACACCAAGCTAACCCAGGTTCTTAGAAATTAGTGAAGACTTAAGGAGAACAAATCAGAAAGAACAAAGTTAAGTAATAACATGATTTTATTGTACTATTAAAATTTAAATATTTACATTTAACATTCTTGGTTAATTATTTTAACAATATATAAACTTTATCAAAACATATTTATAAAACATTGTGTGGCCAGGGACCTGAGGAAGAGATTAAAAAGACTCACCCCCTTTATAGTGCATCCACCTTGGTAGGTCAGTACAGTTGCTACCCTTTCTGTAGGCTCTCCTTTCATAATCGCATTGCTCCATTATTACTGGTGTGAACTGCTCTGCTCCATGTAACTCATTAGGTCAGCTTAACTTGTCCGTCAATTTCTCTCTTTCATCTGAGAACTCATCAACTCATTTCTATCTCATCGGATTCTTTGTTCTCCCATATCTCATCGGAATCTTAGGTTTCAAACCCTCTATCTCGTCGGAGGCTTGGTGGCTTTCAATTCATATCTTCTGTTCCACTCCTTAATATTATAATCGTCTTCATCTCTCCTCCCATTTCTTCTATTGGTTATTTTCTTATCATAAAATGAATGCGCAATTTTTAGTCTTCCAGGGAATGGTCAGAAATCTCTGCTCCAAACTATCATGATTGGCCACACACAAACAAAAAGGAGAACATTTTTATATCATACGGACCATCCATGCATTCCAAGGGGAAAAGGACCCTGGGATGGAAAACTGCTATAAACTTTAAGTGCAGTTTTCAAGTGCCCTTTGAAATGTCTAGCTTTATTCCTTTATTACACTTGTCTCGTTGTATTCCAATTTTTAAGTAATTCCTTCTTTTACATTTTAAAAACTACTGCCGAGAGGAATTGTTACTGAATTCATTGTACAATAAAACATCTGTTTCCTCTGCGTCTCCTTTTATGTCGTTTGCACTACGACAATTAGTTTCTGGAAAAATATAAATTTAAAAAGAATTGCAATCACATTAGAAATTTAAAGAAGGAAAGAACATGCAAAAATATTTGTTTTGTGCTTTATGAAAAAATATTTCGTTCATAGCAGATATTTTATATTTTAAGTATTTTTATTACTTCTAATGACTTACGGAAATGCAATTATTATTTTTCGGTGCATAAGGAGACAAAAGTACAGAGTAATTACAAATGAATGATCCGGTTTTGATAAATTACTGCGTCCAAAATCGGAAACATATATGTTTCTATAATTACAAAAAATAAGGGTGTTAACTACAGTTTCACGCTGCGTATATACAATGCGCATAAGGTTTACATGACTAGGACTAACACACAAACGACTATCTAAACTATATTCAACTAAAGTTAAAACGAGAAAATGAAGAAAATAATAAAGACATTTTCATAATTTTAAGAAAATTTTTTACTTTAAAAGACATTGAAACTAAAAGAAGGAATGTCCATCAAATTGAAATACTTTATTAGGCAATAAGATTATTTCACACAAAATATATGTTAAAATTAAAATAATAATTGAATAAATATATCATAATGGAAATAAGAAGTGTTGTAATTTTCAAGAATTTAGAAAGCATAGAAAAAAATTTAACAAGCAAAACAACAAATAAATTCTATAACAGCAATTATTTAATTGGGAATTGAGTCAAACCAAAATTGAAGGTTATATGCATGTACAGATTTTCAAGCAATTTCAACAAGATTCATTGGTCGTAATTGGTGTGCAAGCACTGATTCATTAACCACTGAAAAAGCAGTTGACACCAATGGACTCATCTGTACCTATCTCCAAGGAGCTTTATCAGATTAGTAGGAGCTGCTAGTAATTTTATTTAGAAAAAATGCTAAGATTTAGACTACAAAGCAATATACAGTAGTTAAACTTAGAATCATTTATAACTTTACAAGTAGAATCAGATTCTAGCTAGTTATAGGATTTCAGAAATCGCGCACGCACGTGTTGATAATTTAATGGTCATGGCGGTAATGATAAATTTGAAATGTTTCTCCTTTAATCACATTCTCAGTTATGTTTAGAGCAAGAAGGATATAACAGGGGTGGTCAAAGTTTTGGGATCCGTGGTCTACTCTACATTTAAAAATCGAAGGTGGTCTACCAATGGCAGAGCTAAATTAAGTAACGTACATGTTTATATATTTATTTTCGGTAACAAGAAAAAATAGTAAATTATCCAATCTTTCTAAAAAACTTAATAGTTATACTTACAAAATAAAAATTTACTGACGAAATTAATCAAAGTATTAATATTTCAAAAATTGACATTCCTATTTACTTCTTTTGTTGAAATTTGCCACTGTATATCTGTGACAAATTTATCATATTATGGCTGGTACGAGCTTATTGCAATGCGTAAACATGTAGTTAAATGTTCATCTTTAAACGTGAGCGGTGTTTGGTTTTTCTGACATATGGCACGCCAGACTTTCCAGAATATATCACAGTTGCATATATGTATTTACCCGTAAGACCGTATATTCCAAATCCCTTATGATGCTGCCAGTGTCAAAATTTTGGACATTCTAAAAACTCTTGCAGGGCCAAACTTACTTGTGTTCGTTGCGCAGTTGTTGGCCATGAGATTAGTAATTGTACTGCAAAGGAGGCGTGTGTCAACTGCAAAGGTTATCTCCCTTCCTACTCTCAAATTTGTCCGATATGGGTTCTGGAAAAGGAGTTCGCTACTCTGAAGAAAACAAATAAAATTTCGTACCCTGAGGCTAGACGTATTGTCACATCTCGTATGCAAAGTCTTGAGTAAGCTATGAAGCCGTGACTAAAAAAGTAACCGGATCCACTAGTACGCAAACAGATTCCGGTACAATTCCCCTTGTTAGATTACCCAATACATCAACAGAAAGGCCAAAATCAAAAATATCTCCCATTATTAGAAAATCTCCTACATATAAATACAAATCTGCCAAGGCTTACAAATTAAAATCCGCAAAAAAGGGCTCTACTAGGTCCTCAATATCACCCGCAAAGCCTTATCCCTAGAAGCTGATGCGGTATCTCTACATCCCTCGGATGATGATATGTCGATCGAGGAATGGATAGATGGCTCGCCTTCTAGCTCCAGGAGAGGAGCTTCTAGAGCTAAACAATAACTTCATTTGTTTCTTGGAACTGCCATGATTTGCATTTACATCTTGATAACATCAAGTCTGTTATATCCACTTATAACCCTGCAAGCATAGCACTTCAGGAAACATTTTTAAAATCTAACTAAATTTCCGAAATAAAAAGTTTTAAAAAATAAAACTAATTTAATTCCCGGCTATTGCTGGAGCTCCATCTGTTGTAATAGAGAGGAATAGGAATTTTAGTTAATAACTCTTCTTTTGAAGGTATATCTTCGAAAACCATTCTTAAAAAATGCATAACTGAGTAATGTCACTGATATCCATGGATTCATTAAATTGAAGTGATAGGAACTCTCAAGCTTATAAATCGTCATTTTATAAAACCACCAAATCATTGTTGATAGCTTCAGTCTGTCGCATCACAGTGTTACTCGACAAAGAAATATTATTTATTTACGATACAATTTCAGATTTGTTCTTAAAATCATGAAAAATCAATTCTCCCACTTTACAGAAAACTTCTTTTATCAATTCTCCATCTTAGTATGGTTTTTTTTGCTTTATCAAAAATTCTGTAATTTTAAATGACGGCAATGTTGCTGCTTTAGCTTTGGTGTCTGGTCTCGGAAATACTGATTACTGTCTAAATGTAAATTCAACTTTAATTCTTGTACTTTAACTTTTCGAAGTTCACTGCCGATTCTAAAGTCTGTAGTGTATTTTTAGAACATGGTTTTAAAATGTATTTGGATGCTGATTTTTTTTGCTAGTGCCACAATTGAATTACAAATGAGACAAACACATTTCTCCTTCACCATAACAAAAAATAAATCATCTTTCCACTCATTGTGATAATGGAAAGTTTTACATCTCTTAGCACTGGTATCTGTTGGTTGAGTCATTTTAGATCGGTTGTTGAAACAACAAATTATAGTATCAGTGCGGTAGGAAGCGAATGACCTGCAGCGTAAGACGATTAACTGCGAACTGAAACAAAACCGGCAGTTGTGACGGGTAGACTAGTCAACTCCTCACGTCGCTATCATCGCGCCGGCTACTGGATTTAATCTAAGCATCCCACTATGTTAAGTTGTTTCTGTTTAATTGTCTATTGTAAAACGACAAATTCCTTGTATTACTTAGCACAGTTTTTTTAAGTTTTAAAGCGTAAGCTGTAATAAATTTTTATTTTAATAAATTCATAAATTCTATGCCATAAGTAATCAATTAAAATGTTAATATCGGAGGTTATTATCAGGATGGTCCCCTCAGGGGGTTTACTTTCTTTAAGTAAACACGGGTGTCACAATCCCGAGGTACCACAGTGATCTGTCCTCTTCTTTCATTTCTTCTCTCTTCTACCCTACTGCTTTTTCTTCCTTTTCTCCTTCATTGTGGTTGCTTCTGGTGAGGTTAAGGGCTCCCCTTGAGTAGCTGTCGCCACTCTGTTGCTATTAGCTACTCTTGAGGACTAAATCACCCACGTGTTTGCCGTGCGTGGAGACCCGTGTCCCTGAAAAGGAGGGTCCTGGTAATTGACGCCCCCAGAGACCAACACATTACTTTGGCCTCTGCTTCAGGTACACGGGAGGTGTGTTGTGGTCCTCAGCACATCAATCGGCTTTATGGATCAAGCCGTCATCTGCTGGATCGGTACATCTGCTGGATGACTCGTTAAGGGTGGAGGCCATGACAGGGATGTACTGTGAGCGTATAGGATCTGGCTAGCACTGGTGCAGCTGGTCTGCATCCCCTTGTTGGGCTCGGTGGTGGGTGGTGCGGTCAGGTCCCGAAATTTTATATTCATTAAATGGAGATTAAAAATTTTTCTTCTCTTCCTCGGGAGCAACTTGTAAACAATGAAAAAACTAAATTTTTTGTTATCAAAAGGAAGTAGGGATCATTTGAAAATGTATCCCCCTTTCTAATACACAAAGGAATATCGGTTTTAATCGAGGAAGTAAGAGATATCCGTAAGTTACGTTCTGGTGACTTATTGGTGGAGGCTGCCAACTCAAAACAAGCAGCAATGCTAAAAAACATGCGAATAGTAGCGAATATTGAGGAAACTGTCTCGCCTCATGGTTACTTTTCACAAGGTGTAATTTCCGCAAGGGATCTGTTAAACTCGCCGACGGACGAGATTCTTGAGAATTTGCAAAGTCAGAAGGTCTGTGCTGTTAAGCGCATTACTGTCAGAAGAGATGGAAAAGTTCTTGAAACTAAGCATCTCATTCTGACATTTGCAACACCAGACCTTCCAGACAATATTAAAGTTGCTTACATGAATCTTCCCGTCCGGCCCTACATTCCTAATCCCTTGCGATGTTTTCAGTGCCAAGGTTTTGGGCACTCGAGAAATGCTTGCAGGGGCAAACTGACTTGCGCACGCTGCGCAGGCCACCATAATTCGACCTGTACAGCAAAGGAGGAATGTGTCAACTGTCATGGTGACCATCCCTCCTATTCTCGTAGTTGTCCTTAATGGGTACAAGAAAAAGAATTTAAAACCTATAAAGTGAAAAATAAATATTCTTACCCTGAGGCTAGAAAACAAGTTACCTGCCGCACACCGCAGCATGGAAAGAGTTATGCAGCCGCTGCTAAAAAAGTCACCAAAAATATTAGTACACAAACGGATATTCTGTCAATCCCTGTAACTAGATTACCCCAAACATCAACCGAAATGCCAAAATCTTCAAATTGCATCATTCGGAGAGCTCCTTTGGCTAAATCAAGAGGTGTTAAAGTCTCAAAATTAAAATCTGCAAAGGAGGGTGCACGAAAGCCCTCTTTATCCACCCGTAAGGCCTTATCCCTAGAAGCTGACGCAGTTTCTCTTCATCCTTCGGACGATGATGTATCGTCCGAAGAGATGTCAGATGATATGCCTTCCAGCACTGGGAAAGGAGCTTTTCAATTTTAACAATAACTTCCTTTGTTTCTTGGAACTGCCATGGTTTGCGATCCCATCTTGATGACATCAAGTGTCTATCGTCAGCTTATAACCCCGCATGTATAGCACTTCAGGAGACGTTCCTGAAGTCTACAAACAACATTACTCTGCGTGGGTTTAAATGCTTTCGAAAAGGCTTTGGTGACGATGGCGCAGTGTCTGGTGGTGTTTGTCTATTAACATCCAATAATTTCCCCAGCACTGTCCATCCATTAAATACTACTCTACAGGCTGTAGCTGTGAGAATTCACACGACAACTTTAATTACAGTCTGTAGTTTGTATTTGCCACCACATTATGTCATCCACCAAGAGTAACTCGATGATTTAGTTGATCAGCTGCCCAGTCCACTTCTGTTACTCGGAGACTTCAACGGCCATAATACTTTGTGGGGAAGTAATGATATTAATTCTCGCGGTCGTCAGATAGATCAGTTTACAACAGATAACTGTGTCTGTCTGATTAATACCGACGAGAAAACTTATTTCCACGTACCCACAAGAGCATTTCATTCCCTTGATCTGGCCATTTGTTCTCCTTCAATTCTGCCATTTTTGAATTTGTCTGTGCGGAATGTATAACAGCGATCCTTTCCCACTTATCATCTCCCAGACTGGAGGTAGTAGTGTGCAGCAACGTGTACCTACTTACGTGTACAGTCGGGCAGATTGAACGCTATTTGCACATTTGGCAGTTATTGATGATAAAATGGTCACGATTGGAAATATAAATGAGGCCGTTCAAAGAGTCACCGAAACAATTATATGTGCAGCTGATAGTACAATCCCTAAGAGTTCCTCGAAAACAAACAGGCGGTGCAAATCGTGGTGGAATGAAGAATTTCAAATCACCTATAAGAAACAGAGGAATTTGTGGGAGTTGTTTCGGAGGTAACCCACAACAGAAAATCTGATTGCCTTTAAGAGAGCAAAAGCATTAGCACGCAGAGCTCGTCGTAGAAGTAAGAAGGAATCCTGGTCTTGCTACGTTTCTTCTATAACATCTTCAACATCCAGTAAGCGGTTGTGGAGAAAAGTCAAGGCAGCCAATGGAATTTACAGGGAATTTTCCATTCCTATATTAAAAACCGGAGCTGTTGTATACTCTTCTCCTCAGGAAATAGCTAACGTCCTTGATGAAAATTTTGCTAGTGTCTCAAGCACTGACTCTTACAGTCCTTCGTTTTTAAGGATTAAGAGTCGTACTGAGCAAAGACCAATTCTTTTCAACCATGGACAAGCCTTATCCTACAACTGAGAATTTCGGATGTTAGAATTGAAGAAAGCTTTACAGCAGGCCAATAATACCAGTCCAGGACCTGATGGAATTAGCTATTTTATGCTTCAACATTTAAGTCCAGATTCCCAATCGAACCTATTAGTTTTGTTCAATAGGATCTGGACTGAAAATGCATTTCCATCACTTTGGAATGAAGCAGTAGTCATTCCGGTCCTAAAGCCTGGTAAGGATCCTTCAGAACCTTCAAATTACCGACCTATAGCTCTGACGAGTTGCCTTTGTAAGACTCTCGAACGTATGGTCAACGCCCGTCTCGTATATGTCATAGAAAAAAATAAATGTATACACATTAATCAGAGTGGATTTCGTAAAGGGAGATCCACTCTTGATAATATTACATATTTGGAGACCCAAATCCGCAACGCTTTTGTGCGGAGAAATCATCTGGTCTCCCTTGTCTTTGACATTGAGAAGGCATACGACCGTACATGGTGATACGGTATTCTCCGTACATTATATGATTTTGGCTTTTGGGGTAATCTCCCGATATTCCTTCAGAATTTCTTACGCTCCCGAGTTTTTAAAGTTCGCATTGGACACCTTTTGTCCAATAATTTTATTCAAACCCTGGGTGTACCCCAAGGCTCTATTTTAAGTCCAACATTTTTTAACTGATTCATCAGTCATATTCTTCATCTTTTATCACCTTCTGTTTATGGCACAATGTATGTAGATGACCTGCAAATATCTTGCCAAGGATCAAACATGCGATTAATTGAGAGGCAATTACAAACATCTGTTAATAAAATCGCTACTTGATGTGCAGAGAATGGCTTCACATTATCTCCTAGCAAGAACTGTTGTGTCCATTTCTGCAAAAAGACCAGTATTCATAAGGATCCTGTTATCAAATTGAACAACACTTCAATACCTGTAGTCAACGAGATCAAATTTCTTGGTGTGATATTAGACCGAAAATTGATCTTTCTTCCGCATGTTTTACATCTGCGGAAGAAGTGTGAGCAATTGCTTAATATCCTCAAGGTGTTGTCAAATACATCTTGGGGTGCTGATCGCTTGTCACTGCTTCGTGTCTATCAATCAATCATTTTGTCTCGCATTGACTACGGAAGTGTTGTCTTTGGATCTGCTAGGTGTTCTGTCTTACGCAGATTGGACACTGTCCATCACTCTGCTTTTAGAATATGTTCAGGCGCATTCCGCACTCTACTCGTAAAGGGAGATCCTTGGCTTTACGCGATTTGTCAACAATTGCCTTTAGACCTGAGACGAATGCAGCTGTCTCTCAATTATTACGCAAAGGTCATGTCTGACCGACAACACCCTTTACGTTCCTTGGCTTTTCCTCCTGCATTAAAGAGATTGTATGATGCTCGCTCTTATAGCATCCAACCTTTTCTCACTCGTA
>JAPDSC010095268.1:0-15602 GCA_026290005.1 Latrodectus geometricus | reverse complement strand
TTTATTCTAATTGGTAATTTTAGGTCCACCAATTAGAAGGAAATTTGGTTATAGTGAATAAAAATGCTTCAATGATTATCCATGGTGCACTATACTAAAATAAAAATATATAGTTATGCGAGATTTATTTATAATAATTTCTGTTTGTTTTAAATTAACATACGAAGGCCATGTTTCATCGATCGCTTACATGATACGAAATGGTGATGCTTTTAACACTCACATTCTGGGTTTAAGTTATTGAAAAAGTAATAATTATTAATTCTAATATATAATCAATTTTAGAATCCTAAATATCATTGAATTTTTTAATTCATTTTCCATAGATTTTTAAAAATTAATATGTCTACTCTTCAGGAAAAAAATTTCAGCATCTCTAAAATGGAATTGATTTGATGGTGAATGGTAATGGTCTTAATAATGATGAATGGTAATGTTTTTAAATATAGAATAATTCAGTCATAAAATTTAAAAAAAAAACGATATTTTCATTTAAAACTGAAATAGAGTTAATACTTAGTTAAGTTATTTTTTTTAAATATCATTTGTCTCATTAACAAATTCAGGAGTAGTATATTATTTCAAACTCAATATTAAAAATATATATTTTTTTTCTGAAAAGGACTTTGAATTTCACCACAGTTATAATCCTTTCATACCTATGTAAAAATAATCATTTTTCCGTTTTTCCATCAAATTTTTGCTTGGGAATTGTATAAGAATGGTTCAAAATGAAAACTTATTTCAGAATGTTAATAGAGCTAACTTAAAATAAAAGCTTTTTCTTATTTCGAAACTTTGAGTGCTGCGTTTCTAATAAATTTAAATCATAATTAATCATGATTTAAGTTGCATATTTTTACTGTTGTAAAGTTAATTTACAAGTGTATTAAACTCCCTGTAATGTTTGACCTTTTCAAATAAAAAAAAAATGTGATTATTCTTTTTTCCAAATTGTTTTCTATGGATAACCATTGGAAGTAGAAAATATTTCTGGCATCGGATTCTCCCTTCTTTTTACATTCCCACAGTCTAATTTATTTATTACATTATACCCCAGAGATAAAAATTGGACTCCAGTCCAATTTTATGTAGATGAAGAGAACACCTAGTAACTTCGTAATTTCGTAAAATGGAATTTTAAAACTTTCAGTATCGATTTATCTTTAGGTGATCGATAGGTGATTCACATCGAGGTGCTAAGTAAATATAAGTATTTTCCCAAATTGCTGTTTTTTCTCGACAATTATATACGGGTTTTTTACTGGAATTTACAATTCATTTGTCAAATACATGTTCCAATATTGTTATTATGAACAAATTAAATGATTAAGAATTTCAAATCCAAAATTTATTATACTAAAGAGTAATGTTTATGTTACAGGATGTGATGAGATTTAACATCAAGAGATTCTGTTAAATAGATTAAAAATTTGAATGACAGTCTGTACCAATCCAGATTTTAAAATCTTTTTATTTTTAATCGTGTGACGATAACGTGAATTCAATCTTAATGTGGATACGTTTTAAAATTGTTTTGTCAATAATTTTTGCACACGTGGTCATATTTAACTGGGATTTATGATTTAAAATGACTTATTTTTAGAAGTTCTATCCTTAAAAAATATAAGATATACTGTCTCATAAAATTTATGAGCATTGTAGTTAATATAGTATTGACCAAGTTTATTGTGTTATTCAATCATATAGTCAAGTTTCTTTCAAATTACTGAAGAATGGAACAAAATTGTTGGTATTGGCATATTTATAAGTTTTTTTTCTCAATAATAGCTCCTTTAAAATTTAAATACCTCACTAAAAGTTTTTGAAAGACTGAGAAAACTTTTGTGTTAATATCCAATAATAATAGGATTAAATTTTTTGAATACCAAAACCAAATTCTTCATTTCATAATTCCTTTTTTTGTATAAGACAGAGAAAATATTTTAAAACTAATCATAAATATTAGTAAGAAGGAGTCGTTAAAATAAATTGCATCCTATAATTTTTTTCAAGTTATTCCACAATTTGAAATAACATAACAAAATTTCATTGTAAGAAAACATGTCCTTATTCTTCAAATTTCTAAAAAAAATTAAATCTACAATTTGCAATGATTTTAAAAGGGTTGTTGAATGTCTTGAGTTGAATTTCTAGCTTTTTAATCCTCATTTATACTCTATATTTTTATCCCTTGCGATCTAGAATTTTTGTTTTACACATTCAATATTTACAAACCTGTCTAATTGAGTCTAATATATAGCTTTATACTTTATCTTACCACAAAATTTAAAATATCTTCGACTCTTTCAATTTCCACCACGTTTTGTGTTTTTGAAAGAAGCGGGAATTTCAACATTTTTTAATTAGTATGTAAAATAGTTTTGAGAGAGTTTTAAATAAATCTTGCGTTTTATTTCCGTTTATGAAATAAATTTTTCTTTCCCATTGAAAAACTGTACCTAATAAGATATAATCATAAAACTAATAAGGTATACCATTGTAGTTAATAAGGTATAGATGACTAAGATTTTTAACCAATAACTGATTATCCCAATGGACTAATACTTAATGATTTGTTTGAAAATATGAGCATAAAAACCAGAATCTCTTCTTCCACGATAAATTATTATATTGAGAACTTCTGGTGGTTGTAGCTCGTCCAAACAAATTTTATTGTTTTTCATCTGTCTCATTGGTAGACAAAATATGGTAAAACTTCATTTATACATTACAAAGGATTCATCTAAAAAATATACTACTAAGAAAATTGCACTTATCACTGTTCATATTTTATTTCATTATTTAAATTTGTTTTCTTAAAAAGTGATTTCCTTTTGTAAGAAGTCATTGCCTACTCAATAAAAATCTAAATTGAAATCTTTCTGTTATTATTAGATTGAGATAATATTTGTTATTTAGCTTTTGTGTTACATTTCAGCTGAACTTACTCTACAGATTCTCCTCTTCCAAGAAATTTGACGCAATTAAAAACTTTATAATGTGATCTTTACTAGATATATCACCATAAAAAATCAAAGATCTCTTTCCAGATGAAGAAAAATTATCTTTTTAACTGCAAATTTTTTTTATAAAGAGACTCCAGAAAACCATTTCAATTTCCTAATCTGCGAAATATATAAGAAAAAATAAAATTTTGATAATGTGACAAAAAAGAAATTTAAAAACACATATATTACAAATTTTTACAGCTGAAACAAAAATTTCTCTTGCGCAAATAGATTTAAATGAGAGTAATATAAAAATGGATATTTCATGAAAATGAAAAAAGTTCTTACTGTATAAATGAAAAATTATGTATAAATAAAAGAAATTTATATCAATTTTAAAGAAATAGCGGTTTTAGATAGAAATTTAAGTCTGTATTCATTTGAAATTTCATAAAATTTGCAGCATCAACAGTTTTCAATTTAATATCGTTACTTAATTTAATATCATCAATATTTCAGATTCCAGAACAATATGAAATATTTATCAGTTGCTTGATAAATGAAAAATGAAATATTTGAGGGAAATCCTTTTCTTGCTCATCCAGTTCAAGATTTTGTGTGTCAGCTTCGCACAACAACGTCCTCACATAGTTTTCATCTATGCTGATGATTTGGTAAGCATGTTTTTCATTTTTTTAAACAGTTCATAAGAGAAAAAATGAATAATAACTATTGTTTTTCTAATAAATATATTGAAAAAATTAAACCATAAACTTTACATTAAGATATAAGTGTCTTTTAATAGTAAGTTATTGTGGTAATGATTTATTTTGGATTTATATATGTGTTATTGACTATCTCTTTGAGTAGTTCATATAAGAAATGCCATTAAAATTTCCATTATAAAACGTCAAACTAAATAAGAAATATATTCAATATATAATATTGTTGAATACTACTTAAAGTCTCCGTTCGTAAAGAGTATCTTGTACAGCATCCAAGTCATGTTTAAAAAAAAGGCTAATTTTGATAAGTGGTTTTTAATCTATGGCAATCCGAAGGGAAAAAAGCAGAAATGATAAGGTTATCAGATTTGGTAATAATTAATATGAATAATATTTATCGTCAAATACTCTATATTGTGTAGTGGTTTCAGAGTAATCCTTTAATATTTTCCAAAATATTCGGAAAATATTTTGACATTTTTCTAGAATTTCTTAAAAGATAAGAAAAATTTATAAGTACTTCTCAATGACAGGGTGGAGTAGCGGTAGGGAACTTGGTTCCAGATCCGACTACGGGGAGTTCGAAATCGGTGACGCAGAAGCTGCATGTATGTAAAAAAAGTACTTCTCAATAATCAACACCAATTTTGTATGGTTTTACTTTCAAAGGACATCGCTCTTTTGAGCATAAGGTCCCGGGATTGATACAAGTGACTGTTGAACAACAGAAGATGAATATTGCACATTTCCTCTTTCTGCATGCACGTATGTCAAAGGGTGCGTTAAGGGAGGAGACGGAACGAGATTAAGGGAGGGAACATGTATTCAGATAAATGCATATTTTATCCAGACCATAGTTTTTTTTTTTTTTTTTTTTTTTTTTTTTTTTTTTTTTTTTTAATTTTTGGTTCCATGAAATTTTGTCACACATGATTGTTTGTAAATTTGTATGATTTTAACGTCAAAATGGTATAGTAAGAAAATAAGATGAATAGATTTGCAAATTCTTTGGTGGTTTACTGGGGTGCGAAATAAAAAATAGTTACCCATAATGGACAGCTGAAACGACCCTTATCCATTTAGGAATGAAGTCGAATTAGAATTAATAGACAGAAACGGATGACTCATTTAGCGCTGCTTAAGGCCTATGCATCACTTTAAAAATCGTAATATCTTGAGAGGAGGTTGGGACAGTCTGTCTAGCAATCTACGATTAGATGTTTTTACTAGGTCTCAGACACTGTTGAACCACTGTTTCTTCAGTCTCAGCCAATCTTGAACAATGGGAACTGAATGTTGCGCTTCTGCTCTCTGCATGGACGACCAAGTGAATGCCTGAACTTTTTCTAGGTTTCCTCCCTTGCGATATGTGAATACCTATCACTATCTATGAAAAATCCTCCCAGAAGGCTATTTCCGCGGTGAATACTTAAATGGATTACAATGGCCTTCCACGCAACTTAGTCTGTTCACTGCGTGGAGACAAAATACTTCTCATGAGAGAACAGGTTAAATTGAGTTTGAGAGTGTACGGCTCAGTGATTTCTGTAAAGTTAAGCATACAACTTTCATCTGGAGGTTTATAGTTGTAGATTGTTTCAATGCATTTGCCCTAATTGACGGCATTTGTAAGAAGGTTTTTGAAGATTTTTCCTATATTTTGTAATTATTAGTAAATAAAGAATATTAGTCTAATTCAGGCAAGTATATATTACAAATCGATTATGTAATATATATGATGGTAGAAATTCGATAAAATTATTATTATTTTGAATATTCTGTTCGTGAAACACTAATTTCATAAAGTTCTATTTCACATAAAGAAAACTTATGACAATAATGAGAATATGACGAATATTGGAAACTGAAAATTTTTCTATTCATTTGATATCAGTCAACCCAATATCGACTAATAAAATTTTTGAAGGAAGCTTTCGTTATATGACTCAGCTAATATAACATTTTTTTAATGCAAGATAAAAGAAAATACCTAGTTCTTAAGTTTTTATGGATAGCATACATGTTTTCTATATTGAATAAGAAACTAACTATACATGTATATACAGGGGGCCCAAAAAGAAGTGGCCGTTTAAAAAATGTTACTATTATAATACAAATATTTTTTTTGTACAGTGATAAACGGCCACCCAAACCAACCAGGCCACCGCAGCCACTAATTATATGAAAGTAATTGTCTATAGTTTACACTTAATAAATCTAGAATTTTGAAATATGTGTATATAAACATATGATAATGTAATTTTCAACGATAATAATTTTTTTTATTTTCCTTTCCAAAGCGCGTATTACATCTCATGTTAAAAAAGAAAGTAATGCGAAGGCTCAAATTTTGAAATATAAAGATTTTTGAAATTGTGGCGTTGCAAATGAATAAGTAAACAACAATAACTTCAAAAGCTTGTCCAATTATGCAAAATAATAGATGTTGCATAAATATACACGTATTTTAAATATTACTCTTTAATGAATGTGCTCATTAAAAGTTGAATACCTTTCTTTTATAACAGGGCTGGAATGATGTTAGTTTTCACGGATCTCCTGAAATACCCACACCTAACATAGATGCACTGGCCATGTCAGGGATAGTTCTGAATAACTACTACGGACAGTGGCTGTGCACTCCGTCGAGGGCTTCACTTCTGAGTGGGAAATATCCCATAAGGCTAGGTAATATTCAAATTACAAAAATTTCTTATTCATCTTCTTACTGCAAATTCAACTACTTTCCGATACACTTTGTTGAATAAAAAAAATTAAGGATAGGACAAGCATTCTGGTGGAGATGCAAGCAACACACACACACTGGTAACTTCTTATGAATATTCTCAAAGGGTTACAAGACATAGGTCATCCATGCTATTCAACTATACACTAAATGCTATATTGCATGCAAGTGGTGAAAACGTGTCATCAAAACTTCGCAATGCATCATCAAATGTATATTTTATTATCCCTATGTATGTAGTCATTATTTCCTCCAATTAACGAGAAGTCTTTATAACTTCCGCATAATACAATAGATACTGAATAATAATAGCTGAACCAAATCACTGCACATAACAGACTCCTATTCGTTGAATGTTAAAGGATTTCTATAAAATGATTTTTTAAAAAATTTCTGCAGCAACTTTGAACTCATTGGCAATTCACTACTCGAAATTAAAAGATTATTATCTATCACATATATTTCACAAATAAAATTAAATTCAGTGCTTTTTAAAAATGATATTTATTATATAACGTCTATTTATTTCAGACTATATGCTAACAAAATTGTATTAGTTTGTATTCATTTACAAATTTAAGGTGCCTAGAAACATCTTTCTGGGTGATCTTGCAGATTTTTCTATCTTTTTTCCTACTTATCAAAAACAAAACAAAAACTAATAGAGTTTTCTTTTCATTATTTATTAATAATTTCTTGTGTCTTCACTTCGTATTAATCATCATTCATCAATCATATACTATATGCTAGTGGATAGTGTGAAGTTCGAATAATAACTATGAACTGTATAATTAAAACAATTTATTATGAAAGATACATAACAAAGGTTGTCGACAAGGGCTCATAACACACATCCTCTTCTCGAGAGTTAGAGAGAACGACTGACGTTGCAGGTGGTTGCGACTGAATATTATTAGCATAGATGCGTAAGAATATTATAGCTCCACTTTATCATAAATATTTTTTAACAAACCACCGTTGAAATATTACAAATATTTCAATAAGCATAAATTACATATATTTGTAAAATATACATCATTTAAGTATAGATTATACATAAGGATATATTATATGGAGAGATATACAATAACAAATGTAAAAGAAAAGCGTAATAAATATAATATGAGTAAGCTACATAGTTTGGCTCTAATGAATTAATCATTAATAATGTGTAGTAAAATTTAAAAAAAAAAAAATTAAGTTATAGGTAGAATACGTTTTGAAACTGTTCTTTTAATTTCTTCCCTTGTAGATTTTACTATCACTACTTTGACGTTTGCAACAGAACCAGAGATATTTTTCATAATTATACCGATTTCCCATTTAAATGGAGGCATGCTATCTTTTTTAATTAGAACCATATTGTCTATATGCATATTACGTTTTTTAAACTGCCATTTATCGGGTTTTTGTAAGTGATTAAGATAATCATTATACTACTTTTTTCATATTGTTTGAACTAATTTTCTAATTTTTTCAAGTAAATAAAATATTGTCGATTTTCAATAAATTTGGTTCTAGAATCGAAGTAATAGGACGACCTATTAGAAAATGGCTTGGTGTTAATACATAAAAATTTACAAAATCAGAGCAAAAAGTACGAGAATTTATTATGCCTTTAATTAGAGTTGCAGTTGTTATGAATTCTTCTAGAGTTGACTTTATGTTACTTACAGCTCTTCTTAAATGGCGTTTGAAAGATTTTACGCGCCAGCTTCAAAAAGCCCGCAGAAATTTGGAACTCTCGATGGCAAGAATTTGCTAGTAACACCTTCTGATACAAAATAGGATGCTAATTCATCATTAGGATAGGACGATTAAGTTGAGACTGTGCCCAACGAAATGGATGGCATCATCACAAAATATCGAAAAACATTTACCTTTACGAGAGAAAAATCTGGTGAAAATGTGTTTCGGGTTCTTTGCTTGGCGTGTTTTTAAATAAGCTGTTGCCATGACGAAAATTATACCGTTATTTCTATTTATAAAAATTATACCGTTATACCGTTTATATTATACCGAAACTAACTAGCGAGAGACCAATGAAAAAGCTAAAACAAAAGAGTAATTAATACGCGCAAGCGAAAAAGAGCTTCAAATTCGCGAGTTGGCAAGGAAGGGGACCCAAACCACAATTTAATCAAAAATCTTTTAGAGTTGCTATAATTTTTAGAGTTGTCTATAATAAGATCGGATAAATATTCAAAATGTATGGCTTTAACAACCCTACAAATAAACATTGAAATATTAATTTTTGGATAATTACCCTTCCTTTATGTTTAAATTTTATTAAGAAATTGTGTGCCGCAAAAATCTATATCTGAATTGAAAAAGGGAGTGATAGGAGTTATTCTTTCTGTAGAAAGATTTCCCGTTAATTGGTTGTTAATGACTAGCTTATTTTTAAAACCTTGTGAGCAGTTGTGGACAGTTTTCCTTGCTAAATCTTTACCTCTATACGTCCGAAACTCCTCAAGAACACTGTGTAACAAATTTAATGAATCAAAATGTAAATCCTTTTTATGAAAATATTCAAAAATAAATTTTGTTAGTTTATGGTTGGCAGGTAAGATAATTGGGTGTTTTTTTTTTTATAACAATTTAAGTTTGATTGATCTAAACAGCCACCAACACTAAGTATATTATTATTATTATTTATTTATTTATTATTTTTTTTTATATCTAAGAACGGATTTAAAGATTTCAACTTACTACTTCGAGAAATGATACCCTTTTTTATTAAATCATCATTTCTTTTTACTAAAAGAGTTTACCTGTGTATATTGCCGCCCAATCTGACTAGTGGTTAGTGTACCTGACTACAGATGGATGGGACCTGGGTTCGAATCCTGGCTCGGGCATGGATGTACTTTCTCTCTCTTTATTGTCTTTGCCCTTTCTTTGTGTGTGTGTGAATGGTTGCCTACCCTATAAACGGGTACCTATGGCATGTGTGTACTGAGGAAGTCGGACTCCACACCAAATATGGTTCAGTTGGAAAAGTGGAGCAGCGCACCCCATATTGCCAGCCTGGCTGGCACACGACAACAACAACAACCTGTGTATATTCGATTAGTTTATCTCCAGCAATTTTGAATTCTTGGTTCAATCTTCTTATCCTGTGGATTTTTAGAGATAAACCTGAAAATAAAACAAAATTATTTTGATTAATTTAGTGAGTACATTAGAAATGTTCATTAGATCAGCAAGGAAATTTTCCTTCTCACTTAATGAGAAGTTTAAGTCCAGTGAAGATTACAGTTATCTCAAATATACAGAATCTACAACTTCTTGGTTGCTAAATCTCCAAATTCTGCTTCAAAAATGAAGGACCCTTCCACCAAAGTACTTTGGAAAAAATTCATTTGCATCCAATTTACGGGAAATAATATCTGCAGAATTGTTCTCAGATGTCACATGAATCCACTGGAAGGAGTCTGTAAGACGATGAATTTGAGCAACTCTGTTGATCACAAAAGTCTGCAACTGATGAGGCGAACAACTTATCTAGGCAAGTGCAGTTGTAGAATCTGACCGCAACACCACCTTTTCGATATTTGATTTTAAGTATTTTATGGATTTTTGAACCAGTTGAGACAGCAGCAGACATGCTGAAAGCTCGAGTCTAGGAATTGTCGCGGTTTTTATAAGAGCAACAAGAGATTTACTACAGAGGAGACATCTATTTTAACAGAACCATTTTTGTTGAAACTTTGGCGATAAAACACTGCTCCGTAATCTGCTTGAGAAGAGTCTGCAAAATCATGATTATGATTTTGATAATTTTTTACATATAAAATGTGTCTAGGAATCTTTAGAGAATCAGTCAGATGTTTCCTGAATTTTAACATTGTAGAAAATAAATCTTTTTGTATAATACATCCTTTGAGTAGAAAACCATTCAGAAAATTACCATTTGTTATTTTTGCATTAGCGTTAAAGACAACTTTTAGTTTTCTACTAAGATTATTTGGGCGATATATAATATGATGGGGAAGAAAATACGGGGCACTTTTTGCTTCGGTTTTGTCAGTAGTTTCCATCCTGTGATTTAATTCTTCATATTCTTGCATAAAATTTGAATACAATTTTTTAATTATTGGATCCCTATTTATACGACGCCATAACTGTTCTCATTTTAGAGATGTTAAGGCTTTAGAATCATCTATAAATCCATTGTATTTAAATTATTTAAAACTACGGGCATTTTTACTACGTATCCGCCATCAGATTTTCGGTAATGAGTTTTCTCGAAAAGTCATTGCAGAATTTCAGTTCTTCACTAATAATATTATTGGATTCATCAATAGTTTCTATTTCCCAAATGGCTTTAATATAATTTAAGGAATCCACTGTTAAAAAAAAGTATTGAGGAGAGAAATCTTTACTTTAACAATTGGATAATTTTATACTTCCTGAAACTAAATAACTAAAATAACTGTCTTGAAGAAATAAATCGTTGTCTTCTAACCTCATTTTATCAGTTTTTAAAATTAGAAGAATAGTTCCACACCCAATAAAAGTTTTATTTTATTTGGTTTACAAAATTCTGAATCGGCAAAACATACATTTTTTTAAATTTTCAACTGTATAACATGCAACTGTTTTGTAGGAGTCATATCTGTAATTTTTAGTACAATTAATAAGCCTACAATCCAGTTACAATCTCCATTATTATTAGATAACTCAGCAGTTATATGGGAATTAACATTGAAACTGCAACCATTAAACGGAGTGATTATTTTACATTTTTTTATTCCTAAAAATTGTACTGCCTCCATACTAATGAAATTACTCATGAATGTCGAGTTTAAAATCGCATGAATGATCGTCTTTCGTTTTGTGTATTTCAGCGGTACACAATCGCGGTGTTTAGCAACACATTCTTTGAGTTACTATTAGTGATTAGAGCTGATCACTAATAGTAACTCCAAGTATTTTCCTTTTCTTCCCTTGTAAAGGGTGGATAGAGAAAAAAGTCAAATTTTCTCGGGAAGTGACACTAATGGTTTAGTCATCACGTAAAGCCTGTGAAACAAAGTGTGGAGAAATTTCTTTACTAGAAATGGAGCCTTTTATTTTCGATTTACAGTTTGCAATAATATGAAAAAGGCATAACCAAGTAATGCAAAGCTTACGTTTTTTAGCCAGTTCGTATCTTTGGGATACATCCATATCTTTAAATTTAAAGTATTATAAATTGTATGCGATGAATTTTAGCAGATATAGCAAAAATAGAATTATTATGAGCATTAATAAGAAGAGTTTTTGATTTCTGAATAGAAGATAAGGGAAATTTTAAACTTTGTGTCAGTTCGTTTGAATATTTTTGTCATTAGATTCCAAAACATGACTTCTTTTCTCAATAATTTTTCTAAATTTAGAACATCTTGGTTTTCTAATGTGTGTTCAAATTGAATTCTAGAGTTTTCGTCCAATTTAAGAATCGAAATATTAACTAATAAAGCGCCAGATAAATTATCGTGGTCAATTTTAAGAAGTTTTAGACTCTAAGATTTTTATTTATATTATCTAACAATTCTTTTAAATCTGTTGCGGATTCATGTGTTTATACTTGGAAAATTCATTACTTTATTTATATAGGTATCAACTAGAATTCCTTTATTTTCATAACGATCAATTAGTGCTTTAATAAGCGATTCAAATTTATTGTCAGAAATTTCAATTAGTTTGTAATTGCCCTGTAGACAAGAGTGTAAATAAAACAGTTTTTGTGAATCTGATAAATATGGATGATAATTAATTAAATTTTCAAAGTCAGTTTTAAACTTGTTAAAATATTCATAACTTCCATCAAACACTGGTAAAGGAATGGAAGGTAATAGAGAACAATGTGCTTTTTAAAATTATCATCCGTAATCTTTAAATTAGAATTAGACGTAATTTTAAGCAAAGAAAACAGACATATCTGAGTGTTTTCAATTCTTTTTTTCCAATTCCTCAAGGCTGCATCAGTTCCAGCCATTTCTCATCTTTGGCAATTTAATAATATTAATTCCTGATTTTATTCAAATCAGCAGTGATTTTTGTTTTAAAGAATTCAGTTTGCATGTAAGTTCAAAGTGAGAAGGCTTTTCCAATGCTTTACTTTCCTTGGAAATATATTGTTTTAACTCGACTCACTGCTCCACATTGTCGATCCGTTACTTTAATAGTCATGATTCAATTTCTCCGGCGATGAGGACCTAAGTACTAGGAATTAGTGTGGAGACAGTAACAATTCATTATGAAAGATACATAGCCAAGATTGCCTACAAGAGCTCGTAATACACATCCTTTTCTCGCGAGTTAGAGAGAGCGACTGAAGCACCACTTTATCATAAACATTCTTAAACACACTATCATTTCTAAATCTTAAATTTGATACAATTTGAGTCGTATTCATAATCCAACATTAGAAATCCAGAAATTTGAGGATTTTTCAGGCATAAACTGCAAGAAAACTGCTGAGTGTCAACAAAATTCATAATTTAAGCAAGCTCCAAGCCTTTAATTTTTCGAAAAAATGTACTTTAATCATTGTGATAAGCATTCTAAAACATTCTGTACTTCATATTTTTTCAAGTTAACTAAAGTCATTGATGTTACCTTCAATTTATCTAAATGTATGAAACAATAAGTTAATAAATCTATAAAAAATAAGTTAATAGAGTTATTGAGGCAAATAGAATGTACCCCAAAAATAATATTAACTTATTTTTTTTACTATGTATACATAATATATATCTTATTTTCAGCGTATTTTGAAAAACAATGACTGTAAATACTCATTTCAGGACTTCAGCATTTTCTTTTGAAAACTAGTGAGGCATCCGCTCTTCCCTTGGATGTCGTAACTTTGCCCCAGCATCTGAAGCGCTTAGGGTATGCCACGCATATGATTGGTAAAGTGAGTACAAAATTTATTGGATGAAATACACCTTCTCTACCAATCACTAAATTTGGTTTATTGTGTATTTTAAGGCAAAACTTAAGCCAATGAATTTGATATAATTCTACTATATAGTGAAAATCTCTAAAATAATAAACCAGTATACAATAATCCTTAAAATAAAGAATAAGAATACCAAATTGTATGATGATCTGTCCAATAATTTGTATCTTTTTTATGCAAGGAATTAAATTTATACTCTATATGGTACCTCTTTAAAATTATTAGAAAAATAATTGTAAAGAATAATTAAATTTAATCATGTTTTGTATGAAAATTAATCAAAAATTTAATTGGTTTATTTTGGTAGATACTAGGCCCACTATCTATGAAAACTCTTCTGAAAAGACAATTTATGTGGTGGCTATTAAATTGCCTTATAATAGCGTTAAACAGTTCACTGCCCCGTGTGTCAAAAACCAATTCATTTCGACTTCTTTATTTGTTGTTTGACTGTGATCAGTGTAGGATTTTTTTCATGTATATTCTCAGTATAATTCATTTTTACATATATTTCTTTTTTTCACTGATTCCCTAATTTCTGATTTTGAATATCCATTTGTGTATGAGATTTTTTTAATTACTCTTCCAGTAAAATAATATGGTTTAAGAAGAAAATTATGCACTGAAAACCAACTCTATTCCAAAAGAGGTAAATGGCCAACCGGCTGCACACCTCAACAAAAGCTAGACCAAATGATTTAATAATTTTATAATTAAAATAAAACAAGATAGTTTTAACTGAAACTTCATTCTTAAATTCTTTATACGAAACGTATTCGGAAAGTAAGTGTTGTTTTGAATAAAAGGTAGTAATAGAATTTTTTTTCAAGTTACTATTATTTTTACATGAAAAAGCATGTCTTAAAGAAGTTTTCATCATAGTTTCCGCCAAGGTTAAGACACTTGTCATAGGGGGTGACTAGCTTTTTATATATTTTCTGAATAGAAACTTCCCGCCAATGACGATAACAACGACTCCACAGCAGTACGTGAAATTTTTGTAAATTCGTCTGAAAGCGTTGTCATTGTGAAACGTCTATCCTCATGGATTTTTTAATCTACTTTCCTTACTAGATTATAGTTAACAACAGAAGGCCCACTACTCCAAGACTCACTGTGTACATTTGTTCGACTTTCATTAAACATTCTAACCTATTTTCTCATCATTCCATCACTCATCACTTGTTCACCATAAACATCTTCAATTTGTCGATGGATTTCAGCAAGTTTCACATTCCTTGTGTTCAAAAATTGAATCACAACATGAATTTCGCAGTCACTGGGATTAGTAATTGTCTAAAACATTTTGAATATACTGAAAACTGAAAACACAACATAGAACAACCTAAAAAGCATTCGTTGAGAACCAGTGAACAATAAAGACTAGTGCGCATGTGCAGGACATCGACTGCAGCATTACAATGGCTTCAATGAAACAGTACTTACTTTCTGAATACGCCCCATAACAATCGTCATTAAACTAAAATTTTTGTTATAGATACGATAATATATCGTCATATATAAATGTATTTAAGACCATTTTTCCATAAATGATATGATATAGAACAAATATTTTCGCCTCTTAACAGTATTCTTTGTATATTATTTATATATAATATTCTCTACATTATATACCAATATGAAGTGGACTGTGGTAACATAGTAACTCGAATGAATATTCGTTAAAGGTACTAAAACACGAAAAATGTGATAAAAAAAAGTGTTTATTCAATGACTGAGTAATATATTTTATTTTCTAGTGGCACTTGGGATATCAATCAAGAGAATACACACCGGTTTATAGAGGATTTGATTCTTTCTTTGGATATTACAATGGATACATTGATTATTATGATTACACAAATTATGAAGGAACAGAACGAGAGGATGTTAAAGTAAGATGCCATAGTTTTTTTACTGTTTTTAGCTTAAAGGTGGTTGGTGCATATTTACGTTTTTAAATTCAAGTATTTTAGTTGTATTAGATATTTAATATTTAAAAGAAACAAATAAGAGTTTAAAAAAAAGTTAATTGAAGTATTTTAATAAAACCGAGAAAATTGCGTTCTTAGTTGACTGAAGTAGTTCCTCTAAAATGTCTGCTTATTTTCGAGTTACTTCGGAGAATGATGGTTGATGCTTTAAAGTCAATAACGTTTCAACATGCACTTATATTTATCATTTAGATTCAAATTTTATCAAGTACGTTATAAAAATATTTCACA